>CM022396.1:98804407-99032702 GCA_011833715.1 Carcinoscorpius rotundicauda | reverse complement strand
CCGTCATGTTCCTACGGGAAGGAGCGTGTTGTTATTGAAATTGACATGTGACATACACATGCTCTAGTTCCAGAGAAATGGTTGTTTTTACGTTTGAAAACACAAGTTGGAAAATCGTACGTTCGGCACGCATGTTATATTTGTATTGTTAGAACAAAGTTCGACAAAACGACGGATGGATGAATCAAACCCAGATTCTCGTGGCTCAGTTCCTGGTACTGCTTCGTCATCAATATAAATGTGAACATAACTTTATTTTTCAATTCTTCATTTAGTAAATAACTGAATAAAACAATGACTGGAACTCACTGTTGTTTTACACATTAGTTGTCGACTAATGTTCTTAGAGTTGGACAAAACGAAAATAAGAAGGTTACAGGTTTCCGTTATTTCATCTGCCTGATAAATCCACGTCTATACAAAAGATTAACAACAACAACAAAACTCTATATAAGTCATCTATATGAAATATTTTTATAGAAAGAAGCGTCAGGATGGAAATTTGAAACATGATATTCGAAATTGAGAAACAGATTTCATTCGTAAATTAGAATATGTAAACAATATAACAAACTCACTGTAAAAAATAACAGACACGCACTAAACAATATAAATCGTTTACACCAAACAATATAACTCACTGATAGTAATGAATATAAAAAAACCACAGTTGTGAATACAAAAATATACGGCTGAACAGGAAAAGAAACTCACGCCTTAAAATATAATATTCCTGCATAACAAATCAAGAGATAGGTAACATCAACACTGTATTAATTTTTTTCTTTTCTGTGGAATATTCTCGATGTTAAAGCATTAAGTTCAAACGCTAAAATTCGCGGTTTAAGTCATTCGGTTGCAAGAGCGCACGTAGCGAGCGCAGCGTGCTTCAACCAAACAAGCGAAACTGAACAGTTACTCATCTGCTCTCAGGGAGACAATGAGCACAACGACTAGCAACAAAAAACTTACTGATCGTATTTTCCACAAATCATAATTTAAAATAGAACACATTTTTTGTGAATTCGCCAGTAACTTGCAGGTTTAACTCAGACTTTTGTTTTGATTTTGCACAACAAGGTTGACCCGGAACGGCCAGGTGGTTAAGGCACTCGACTCGTAATCTAAGGGTCGCAGGTTCGAGTTCCCGTAACATTAAATATGTTCGCTCTTTCAGCCGTATAGGCGTTATAATGTTACGATCAATCCAACTATTCGTTGGTAAAAGAGTAGCTCACGAGTTGGCAGTGGGTGGTGATGACTAGCTGCTAAATTAGGGACAGTTAGCGCAGATAGCCCTCGAGTAGCTTTGCGCGAAATTCAAAAAAATCAAACCACAAAAAGGTTTTTGATATTCCAGACTCTTACACTCTACACTAGCCACTGTTAACTCAGGAAGTGTGGCTGATTGGAAGCGTGCTGAACTGACATGACATCTACAATGCACATCGTGACTGTTAATCTGAAGTTGACATTTTAAATCACACAAAGGTCGCAGTAGTCGTTCATATTTTTAAACATTCTTCACGACTACAAAACTAAAATAAATCTTCAGAAATATATATATCTTTATTTATATCATTATTTATATCTTTATTGATATCCTCATTTACATCTTCGTTTATATCATTATTTATATCTTTATTGATATCTTTATTTGTATCGTTATTTATATCTTTCTTTATATCATTATTTATATCCTTATTTATATCGTTACTTATATCGTTATTTATATCTTTATTTATATTGATATTTTCAACAAATGGAATTATTGTCTTGAAACAAACAAAAAAGAATTAATGTTAATTTTTTGAGATAGGGAGCGCCGTATTAACTTAAGCATTGGATTTTGTGTTTGTGTTACAAACACGTGAATATTAACCACGTGATAAACCCCTTGTCATCGTTTGAAGGATTACAAAGACTCATAGCTGTCTCTGACTTTGAATTTGTGGCTTTTCAGAGAAGGCGAGAAATCAGCAGCACCATCCGCAACTTTTGTGTCGCTCTTGTCTAACTTACTGTCTCAAAGTGCTGAATATTTTTGTGGCAGTGGGACGCAATCAGTAAACCCTCAAATTTAGCAGTTCAAGCTCGTTGGTTTGTTCATCCTGTTCCATAATAATTCCCTCTGGGTCGTAGAACTGTACTAAACTTTTCCCCACGGCCAGGTCGCGTTGCATAATAATTCCCTCTGGGTCGTAGAACTGTACTAAACTTTACCCCACGGCCAGGTCGTGTTGCATAATAATTCCCTCTGGATCGTAGAACTGTACTAAACTTTTCCCCACGGCCAGGTCGTGTTGCATAATAATTCCCTCTGGGTCGTAGAACTGTACTAAACTTTACCCCACGGCCAGGTCGTGTTGCATAATAATTCTCTCTGGATCGTAGAACTGTACTAAACTTTATTCCACGGCCAGGTCGCGTTGCATAATAATTCCCTCTGGGTCGTAGAACTGTACTAAACTTTACCTGTTTAGTATTTTTTCTGTGTGAGAGTATTTATGAAAAACAAAACGTTTTCACATCCTTAGAAATATCCTAAAATAGTCGAAAAAAGGCATAAAACATGTTAATAATGTTGCCATGTTGTCTTAACTGTATTTTATAAGTAAACAATACGACATCATAGTTACACAATACATTATTACTTTATAAGTAAACAATACATCATCATGGTTACACAATACTTTATTATTTTATGAGTAAACAATAAAACATCATAGCTACACAATACATTATTATTTTATAAGTAAACAATACATCATCATGGTTACACAATAGTTTATTATTGGTATGTATTGTTTTAATTATTTGTGATGAATAATTGTTAATAAAACATTTTATAAATTCAGTTAATAGCCCTGTTTTGTCAATTATGTGTTTCACAGTTTTCTACAATCTTAGCTAGTAAATGGGGCTGATAAACATGTAACCCACACAGGCTGCAAAACATGTTTATGTAGTAACGAGACGTGAACCATGGACCTAGATACTGCAGGAGGGTCTCACATGTTCCAAATTTCAAGTTTTCATCTACTGCCTTCGTGAATCAGTTTCGTTTCTCGCATGTTGGTATGTCTTATAAAACATTCTCCTCTCTATCTGTTTCAAAGTAGTACAAAGACCTTCAGAATGTGCAATGTTTTATAAACACGATATTTATAAATACATGTAATGTTACATCTCACACTGGCGAGCGAAATTCATGGAACAATTCATAAAAATCTTTCCCACGGTGAGACACTAGTAAGTAGGCTTACGGATTCGCAACGTAAAAATCCGCGAATCGATTTCCATCAGTGGGCATAACACACAGATGAATGTCACAGTGCTAAAAAACAAACACGTAAACATCTAGCCTGCTGTTTGAATTCTTTTAGTTTATATTTACCACCTGAATTCCTAATAAAAGTTTGAAAATAGAGTGCGTTTTCAAAGCAGGCTATCAATAAATATTACAAATTATTATATCATTTTTATTTCTTCTAACAATACAGAAAAAAATACAACAAATGTGTCATGTAACAGATCCATTTCCGTTTTTCAAAGTATAACGACCGGAAATTAAAGCGGAAGTGGAAGTTAAAGCTTCCTCCTAAAGTTGTTTTTTTTTTCTCGACAGAAATTTACCTTTCCTCTTTTACTTTTGAAAGCATTTAAAAAAAAAAAAACGTAATTTAACTGTAGAAACATAAGCACCTGTATAAGAAAGGGTACATTTATAATGGTACTAGTTTTGTTATTAAACTTAGCCCTTAAAGTACACAATCGAAAACACTTACTTATAATCCAGGTGAACTACTGCCTTAAATACGCAGTAAGCCTTTCTTCGGGGTTCCATAGCGTTGGCTAATGGTCCGCAGCCACTGTCTTTATCTAGTTGAATGGAAAAAAAATGTTTGTTGTTTCAATTTGTGGACAAGGAATTTTATTCCATTTTTAAGCCATGTTACGTGTAACAGATGGCGTGGAATGAATAATAAACGTGAAAGCAGCACGTGAAATAACATCAGGTGGTGAAAACGTTTTCAATGGAAGGTGGGAAGGTGACGTCACTTTGTAACTGGGTTTCCTTTACTATTTGTAATAAGAAAGTAAACTGGCCCGCTGAAATATTTTCTGTTTTCACAAATGTCTGCTGAGAACTTCGCAGGAGTGCAGAATAAAAACGTGGCATTGCTTCAGTCTGCAGTTTTGTTGCTTATTAGCGTACGAAACTAAGGTTTAGAATTTGATTCCTCGTGGTGGACAGAGAACAGATGGCCTATACTGTAGTTATGCGCTTAAACAAACACAGGTATGTTTCAGAGAATCTGCGATACACCATGTTCCTTCTGTTGATATATTCGATGTCATTTTTATCTGACATAAAATAATTTATCATTTTATTCGACATCTAATGAAGTATTAGCATCCAGTTTGGCAAAATTAAAGAAAATATAAACGTATGAATTGCCAGTAAAAGTCATCAAGTTAACCTTATTTTATCAGTGAAACATCCTTACGTTTAAATTAATTATTGGTTTACATTTATAACTTATTAAATTACTTTTAGTGATATAACAATAAAAGCGTCACACATACTAATTAATACATTTGTATGTTAAAACTTCAACAAATCCATTGTCTCCTGTAAACTTAATTTTGTCGGTTGGTTGGTTAGTTGGTTGAGAGAAGAGACACCTGGGATTATCTGCTATGTTTCCACCAATGGGTATAAAGCCTCGTATTTTAACGTTGCAAGGTAATATACTTACGGCGTTGGCTTACGAAGCTGAATCCCAGAGCCTTACATTTATTAGGGGACCTCAAACTATGACTATACATTTATTACACGTAGAGGTTTTGTCTCTAGGGGACATCTATAAGTTGAAAATCCGAGGACCAATAAAACCATTAATCCAGCATTGCTTAGGCTGTCCAAATTTGAGGGAAAATACGTAAGTACGAATGACGTCGCATTACTCACCCAGGGCGTAATAGAGCTCACAAGTTATTGTGTGTTTTTAATTAAACACTACTCCAAAAGAACAAAATAAAAAAGTCGCTTGGCTTCGAAGTTTTTAAATTTTGTTTCGAACTTTATAAAACCGATGAAGGACATAATTCATTACTACACCAGTCACCAAACAGAAAATAGTTTAACAAAATCATTTCACTCGAAATGGCTAAGATTAAAACTAGGGTGAAGAAAAAGTTTTATTACCCATGGTGATTGCAAAAGAAACTAAAACAACAATAAAAGACAGGAAATAAGAATGTACTGTTAAAATGTTGTATAGTTTTATTATTTTACTAGCCCTGGTGGTTGCAAGAGAAACAAAAAACAAGAAATAAAAATGTACTGTTAAAATGTTGTATGGTTTTATTCTTTTACTACCCCTGGTGGTTGCAAGAGAAACTAAAAACTAAAAATAGATAATAAAAATGTACCTTTAAAATGTTGTATAGTTTTATTATTTGTTTTCGCATACAAATCTGTTAACAGGTCTGGTTATCTGCATTGAACCCACTCCAAAGAACGTTTTATATCATACACTAAGCTTAAAGTATTCCGATGCGTACTAGAGTGGAAAATCCATTACTAATTTACATTTTACGTGTTTAAGTTTTGTTACGTATGCAGGATATTTTACATAATAGTACAACATTATTTTGTTTACTCGATGCGTTAAAGTACGAATGTTTCTTCACGTCTCATCCTCCTTCTACCTTCTAAGTCTTTCATTGCGCTAATACTTGGAAATTGGACTGAGTGTGGTTTGTTGGCTATCGTGCTTGGAGTGTTAATCCGACGGTTTATAAACCGCGTCTTTTTGCCACAAAAACGCGTTTATTCTTTTATCTTTGATGTACTATAAACGATGACGCTACTGCTGTTGTCTAGCTTTCGACAACTTAGTCTAATGGATCAGACTTACATCAGATAGCCAATTGTGTAATTTTGTGTAAAACGTTTATGGCGAAAGTTAAAAAATTCTACGATGCATCAGAAGAAAAACTGGATTATTTCCTTCCATGTTTTAACGCAAAAAATTATAAAACTGCATAGATAAATAGACAAGATGGTAATATGGAGTCCAGTATAATTCTGATATATTTATTGTGTTCTTCTCACAAGTTCAAAGTTCAAAAATGTGTCTGCTTCATATGACTCCCGCTCCTTATTGGCCCGGCATGGCCAGATGGTTAAGACACTCAACTTTTACCTCAACTATGGGGTCTCTTCTCCCCCTCCCCAACGAGAAAGAAACAAAACGTTGGATCACGCAACTAATGTGAAGTTAAAATAATACTGTCCCTGATTGGCCAGGTGGGTTTAGGCGTTCGACTCGTAATCCGAGGTCGCAGGTTCGAATCCTTGTCACACCAAACATGCTCACCCTTTCTGTCATCGGGACATGAAAATGCAACGGTCAATCCCACTATTCGTTTGTAAAAGAGCAGCCCAAGAGTTGGCTGTGGGTACTGATGACTAGCTGTCTTACACTGCTAAACTAGGGATGGCTAGCGCAGATAGCTGTCGTGTAGTTTTGCGCGAAATTTAAACCAAGCCTTTTCTTATTAATTTTGTTATCTGATTTCTCATTTTTCTGTTTATTTCTGAAGGTGAGGTACCAATCAACATTAATGTGAGACATATGACGAAATGGACCTAAATTTCATGTGTTATACAACTCATAATAAATTGTATTTATTTCCCAATAACTTTCAAGCTTTTCTGTCAGTTTCTGGCCAATAGTGTCTTGGAATGACAAATGAATTGGAGTTATGAATTGAAGAGTCCAAGGTTAGAGCCGTGTAATGTTTTGGACTTTTAGTTTTGGGTGCTATATAAAAGCAACATTTGATAACATTATTCAGTACAAAGAGCCTGGAAACACCTTTGTAGCACGGGATTTTTATTTATTAAAATTAAAAGTAACTAAAAAATATGCTTCAGCGGGGTTACTAAAGATTTGTAACGCCAAAATTCTAGTTTTCATACCCACAATTTACACAAACCAGTTTACCCATTCTGCACATTTGTACTTGAAAAGAAATAAACAAAATTAAACCTGAGCTTTAGGGTCTCTTGACCTAAACCTGAGTCTTATGGTCACTTAACATTAACCTTAACACAAGGGTCTCTTGACCTAAACTTTAACTCCAGAGTATATTGTCCTAAAACTGAGTTCTAGGATCTCTTGACCTAAACCTGAACTCTAGAGTATCTGGACCTAAACCTGAGTCCTAGGGTCTTTTGATCTAAACTTTAACTCAATGGTCTCTTGACCGAAGCATTAACTCTTGGTTCTCTTGTCTTAAACCTGAACTCTAAGATCCTTTGACCTAAGCATTAACTCTTGGATCTCTTGACCTAAACCTGAACTTTAGAGTATCTTGACCTAAACTTTGATCTTAGGATCTCTTGACCTTAACCTTAATCTTAGGGTATCTTCACTTGGCCTTTCAAGTTAAAAAGTCCAACTTTAAAAGTTACTTTCTGAGTTTACCTGGGCTTTGTAAGTTGCTCGAATAGTGTAAGTTTCCTCATCGTGTTCTTTTGTAATAATCTGACGTCATAGATTGTCCGTCATATCGGCATGTCTGTGACACTTTTGTATATGATTAAACAATATCGACTACGAAAATATTACATTGAAATACACCCACAACTTTAAATAAATGTTGAAATATACACTTTCAATTATTAGAAAAAAAAATATTTTAAACGTTTTTTATTATTAACTTATACAAAAGGTTAACTGAATTTCCTTGAACCAAATTGCAGTGAGTGAATAACGTGTCGCTCATATGTGCACCACCTGGTGACGTTTGTTTAATCTAAATATTTTCTTGTTGCCAAAACCTCAACTGACCGACACTACCATATCTTTAAGGATAGGTTTATGACTGTATGATATAAAATAAATATGTTTTTGAGGAGAAATAAAGAGAAGACAGAGGAAGATGTTTAGTGTACCCTACGATCCTGGGTAACAAATTTATATTCCCAAACACCTAAAGAGAGAGAGTATGTGTGTGTGTGTAATCTTTCGTACGTAAACTCGCCCCTAGTCAATATTACCCGTTCATGTTATTTAAGATTTTAACGAAGGTTAAAATTAATCAAGTGTTTATATAAAGGTTCATTTATAGGTTGAGACGACAAGTGAAATTTGTTGTCTTAACCTCTAAACTCCAGTCTGTCAGGTTGTATCTCTTTTCATGTGTGTTTTCTGTTTATCAAGTGAATTGATCTTAAAAACAGTGTTTCTAGTGTCCGTGATGACATGAAAAATACACATGTGTAAAAACGGCTGGTATGGGTTGAGAAAGCACTGTGTAGAGGAGCGAACATCGTTTCGACCTTCTTCGGTCATCGTCAGGTTCACAAAGAAAGAAAGGACTACTGACCGGTAGCTGACCACATGTTTAAAGGGGGTTGTGTAACTGAGTGTAGGAATGTTGAGGGCGTGCTTAGATGTTTGATTATATTTATTAGGTATAAAGGTGTTTCTTTGAATTGGTTTATTTTGGGCTTGAGTTGTTGTATAAGTAAGGCTTCTTTAACTTTACGTTTGTTTATGTTTGTTTCTTTATTTAGTATTTGAGTGTTTTCTATAGTTATGTTGTGTTTACTTGACTTGCAGTGTTCGAAAACGTGTGAAGGTGACTTTTTATGTTCTTTGAATCTGGTTTCCATTTTTCTACTTGTTTCTCCAGCATAGAAGTCGCGGCAGTTATCACATTGTATTCCATAAATAATGTTGGTGTGGTGTTTGTCAGTGTAGTTTTTATAAGTATTCCAGGTTTCATATATCTACTTCTGATTAACAGGTGAGTCAGGGATTTATATCTCTGCTTGTGATCAACAGATGAGTGAAAGTTTTTGTGATTACATGTTACACAATTAAAGTTGTATGAAAATTTGAAATTCTGAAAACAATTTTCATGTTCCTTCCGAAAATATGACTCTAATAATTGTGTGGATAATCTGTCACAAGCTATCCAATGGATAACTGGTTTATTTTACTAACATGTTAAACTCTAACGTGAGGTGTGGGCACTATATACCCTGGTAAGATAGACCAATGGAGTCGGTCAGTTGTGGGAATTCTTGACAGTAATCGATGAACGCACAGGATCAATGAAGGAAAGTGGAAATTGAAAAAAATAACCAAAAGCTCAGGAGATAAAGAAAACTGGTTAAATGATAATTTATGTTTTGTGATGCTGGTTGTAAGCCTATGTATATCACAAGTTTTGTGATGCTGGTTGTAAGCCTATGTATATCACAATAAGAAATGAAACTGTGTGGACACTTTCACAGATGTGTTTAACACATCAACAGAATAAGTTTGGGTTGGTTTGTTTTGAATTTCGGGCAAACCTACACGAGGGCTATCTCCCCTAGGCGTCCATAATTTAGTGGTGTAAGGCTAGAGGGAAGGCAGCGAGTCAACACCACCTATCGCTATCTTCTACCAACGAATAGTAGGATTGACCGTCACATATAACGCCCACACGGCTGAAACGGCGAGTGCGTTTGGTGTGACGATAATTCGAACCCGCAACTCTCGAATTACGAGTCGAATGCCTTAACCACCTGGCCATGCCGAGCCCAATAGAATAAACAATACACAATCAAACAGTGCCTTGAATGTCAGTCAGTATACTAATAACATTATCACACCAATAATATGTTTTTTTTTACCAACAATGTCAGTAGTTGAACATATTTATCGGCGATAATAAAAGTTACAAGTCAGTTACTGACGTGTTTTCTACTCTACACTGAGATTACTTACTAAACATTGTTTTTGTACGCTGTTCTTCTATTGGTTACACGAAATGTGGAAAAAATGATACAAAATGTGTGTTCTATCGATTATACTTTACCACCACAAGCTCAGAAAAAAATCTATTTCTTGTAAAAATTGCCACGCGACCTTCGATTTAGAATGTTTTCGTTAATGGATTTCCTATTCGGTTAGTGATATCAGAAGAAAGGCATTACCCCGGTCGTTGTACTGACAATAGTATATATATATATATATATATATACATATACTTGTAGTTAACCTTTTGATGGTCTGATCTGCAATATTTTTTTCATTTCCTGTCTATTGACCTTAACGAATTACAACCAACAAGTTATGTTGTTATTGCTGTAACATACTTTCGACAAACTGCGTATTGATTCTTTAGACTCGTTTATTCGTGACGAGAACAATTGAACGACAAGCGTGTTGTTAAAAAAAACACGAAGTTTAGTTTCGAAACTTCCGTTGAATGTTCCTACACGTGGGCCCCACGTGGCCAGGTGGGTTGAGGCGTTCGACTCGTCATCTGAGGGTCGCGGGTTGGAATCCTTGTCGCACCAAACATGCTCGCCTTTTCTGCCGTGATCATAATGTAACAGTCAATCCCACTATTCGTCGGTAAAAGAGTAGCTCAAGAGTTGGCGGTGGGTGGTGATGACTAGCTGCCTTCCATCTTGTCTTACACTACTAAATTAGGGACGGCTAGCACAGATAGCCCTTGAGTAGCTTTGCGCGAAATTCAAAAACAAACAAACAATTCTACGAATGCAATATATGACAGTTTCTTCAAAGCCGCCAACTGTCTCGGGTTGCTTTTCTGTCACACCTATTACACTAACATAAAAAAAATCGTGACGTAGCTTTAGAACGTTTTCCACTTTTTTGTCAGGACAACTTATGGGTAGAGAGCACTGGACACAGGTTTTTATAATGGACATAGGTTTTTTTAACGAGACCAAAACAAGATGCTACACGCAATTAGCATTTGATAATGTATTATACACCATCTATAGTGAAAATATGTTGCCACTAGCAAGAACACGGTATTGACCACTGGGCATCGTCATTTGTTGTCAACCTTGAGAGAACGTATATCCAGTGCACAGTAAAGCTAACTCGCTCCTTTCTGGACACCCCTCCAAGTATAACGTGACGTTGAAATATTTTGTTATTTGGAGTAAAACTACCGGATACTTCAACTCAGAATATTATAAGACACGTGTTAAACTTAAGTAAGAAAATGCATTCATTTCCAAATTATAAAACTTTCCTTAAGATACGATATATCACATCACCACTGACGTCACCTAGAGTTCACATATTATATCATTTCTTGTACACTGCTGTGCAACATAATTCCGGACTAGACTGAGAGAGTTTTTTTGTTTTTTTTCAATCCATCTTATGTCTTATAATATATATATATATCTTAAACATATATATATATGTTTCTTCTTACAGTTTAGGATTAAACATCAGATTAGATTCTAGACTATCTCATTACATATATAAAGATACATGAATTGTATCACAAGTTGTTTACATGCTATGTGTATTAACTAGAAGAAAGGAAACCATGTGCTGTTGACTGACCGAACGTTTTGTTTGATATTCTGTAAACAATGAACTGAAATGTGTTTCTGTCACACCGATTCATCGTATTAATTTGTAACAGCTTTCAGTCACTTCTGAAACCTAAAGATAAAAACATATCACAGTTGATAAGTCACTTTCTGGTACCGTAACATGTAACTGTGTAATGAGTATGTTTATTAGGTCACTTTCTGATACCGTAATATATATCTATGTAGTCAGTATGTCTACATGTCTCTTTTGGTATCTTTCTGGTACCGTAACACGTAACTATGTAGTCAGTTTGTTCAAAAGTCGTTTTTTGTTACCTAACATGTAACTAGGTAGTCATTATGTACATTATGGTACACTAATATACAAATATGTAATCAGTATGGTGATAAGTCACTTTCTGGTACACTGATATACAAATATGTAATAAGTATGTTGATAAGTCACTTTCTGGTACACTAATATATAAACATGTAGTCACAATGTTGATAAGTTACTTTCTGGCACACTAATATATAAACATGTAGTCACAATGTTGATAAGTCACTTTCTGGTACACTAATATATAAACATGTAGTCACAATGTTGATAAGTCACTTTCAGTTACACTAATATATAAACATGTAGTCACAATGTTGATAAGTCACTTTCTGGCACACTAATATATAAACATGTAGTCACAATGTTGATAAGTCACTTTCTGGTACACTAATACATAAACATATAGTCACAATGTTGATAAGTCACTTTCTGGTACAGTAATATATAAACATGTAGTCACAATGTTCATAAGTCACTTTCTGGTACACTAATATATAAACATGTAGTCACAATGTTGATAAGTCACTTTCTGGTACACTAATATATAAACATGTAGTCACAATGTTGATAAGTCACTTTCTCGTACACTAATACATAAACATGTGGTCACAATGTTGATAAGTCACTTTCTGGTACACTAATATATAAACATGTAGTCACAATGTCGATAAGTCACTTTCTGGTACACTAATCCATAAACATGTAGTCACAATGTTGATAAGTCACTTTCTGGTACACTAATCCATAAACATGTAGTCACAATGTTGATAAGTCACTTTCTGGTACACTAATACATAAACATGTAGTCACAATGTCGATAAGTCACTTTCTGGTACACTAATACATAAACATGTAGTCACAATGTCGATAAGTCACTTTCTAGTACACTAATACATAAACATGTAGTCACAATGTTGATAAGTCACTTTCTGGTACACTAATACATAAACATGTAGTCACAATGTTGATAAGTCACTTTCTGGTACACTAATACATAAACATGTAGTCACAATGTCGATAAGTCACTTTCTAGTACACTAATACATAAACATGTAGTCACAATGTCGATAAGTCACTTTCTGGTACACTAATACATAAACATGTGGTCACAATGTTGATAAGTCACTTTCTGGTACACTAATACATAAACATGTAGTCACAATGTCGATAAGTCACTTTCTGGTACAGTTACATATAATACTTATGAAAATATTTTTGCTCACAATAATTAATTACAATTTATTTGAGAAACATACTTTTCGTCTCCAGTAGGGTGTATATTAACTGGTTTCGTCTCCAGTAGGGTGTACATTAACTGGTTTCGTCTCCAGTAGGGTGTACATTAACTGGTTTCGTCTCCAGTAGGGTGTATATTAACTGGTTTCGTCTCCAATAGGGTGGATAATAACTGGTTTCGTCTCCAGTAGGGTGGATATTAACTGGTTTCGACTCCAGTAGGGTGTATATTAACTGGTTTCGTCTCCAGTAGGGTGGATATTAACTGGTTTCGACTCCAGTAGGGTGTATATTAACTGGTTTCGTCTCCAGTAGGGTGTATATTAACTGGTTTCGTCTCCAGTAGGGTGTATATTAACTGGTTTGTTCAGTATTGTAGTTACTCTTAGGCAGAAGTGAACTATTTTTCATTCGTAATATTACCAAAAAATTGATTCTTTGGGAGGGGTGGTTGGAAATATGGATGTTACTTATATTGTGGACGCAGAACAAAACAATTTTGCTTTGGAGTAACAATCCAACGTGCTATTAAAACACTAAGGTTTTCGTGAAGTCAGTTGTAGGTGATAGCCCTAATTTCTAATAAAAATATAGAACTCCGAGCGGTATATAACTCGTTTTTTACTACAGGTATAGATCGTGAATCCAACACAACTTGTTCACCTGAAACGTGGATTTTCTTATCCCAGATAATTTCATCATATCTCGACAGAAGTAAAATAATCCTCAGCAATTTAAACAATGATCTAGATTATTATGAGATGCCTAATAGCTTCAAGAGATAACGTTAAATAAATGTAATGGTTACGACCTTGTTTTTAGAAACTCGGTTCTGTAATGGACGTGACTTGTGTTAACCTGCCCATAATAATTTTCACATCAGCCTTTCGATTTAAGTTAATGTTGAAAGACCAGCCTCTCTCAGGTTTGTAGGACCTTAACCTAACGTTGTTTTCTTTGTGCAAAGCTACACAATGGGCTCTCGGCACTTTATCCAACAGGGGAATTAAATCCCGGATTTTTGCTTTGTAAATCCGAATGGTCACCGAGTGGCGAACAGTGTATATCGCACCATTTGTAAAACACTTCTGTTACTATGAAAAAAACTTTCCCTTTAAACTTGAATGGGCCTTTGTTGTTGTTGTTTTAACTGCTTCCTTTCGTTATTATTTTAAAATATCTTGTGAGATAAACCTAATCGTAACACAAATAAAATGCAGTAAGTACATTGATTGTTGTTGTTGTTGTTTTGAATTAAGCACAAAGCTACACAATGGGCTACCTGTGCTCTGCCCACCACGGGTATCGAAACCCGGATTTTAGCGTGTAAGTCCGCAGACATACCGCTGAGCCACTGGGGGGCAAGTACACTGAAAGACTGAAGTTAAGATTTATCTGTTTTCAAATTGGAAAACTTAGTAATATTTTCTCCATTAAAAATAAAACTTAAGAACACAAATTGCTTGACAAATCTTGTTTTAATTTTTGCAGATAAAGATAAACGTGAAATGTTTTTAAATATCGGCCCTGATTACTTAAAGATCTCACAGTTTTGTTTGTTTCTTAACGTCTGTAACATTCTAAAGTTAAAACGTTTCTTAGCAATATTGTTAACACAATGGAAGCTACCTTTTGTTGTTTTTATTTTAGATGTCATTTGTATGAACAATTCAAACGTACCTAAGTGTAATACATTCAACCTTGACCACGTAAACATGAGACAGTTAATACAAATGATAAAGTATAATGCTGCAAAATCGTAAATGGCGTAAATGTTATGGTTACTACACTACACTAGGGCTATCTTTGCTACGTGTCCCTAATTTAGCAGTGTTATACTACAGCGAAGACAGCAAGTCATTACCACCCACCGCCAACTCTTTGGATACTGGTTTATCAACGAATAGTGGGACTGACCTTTATCTTATAACACCCTCATAGTTGAAAGAGAGAGCATGTCTGGTGCAACAAGGATTCGAACCCGCGACCCTCGGATTACGAGTCAAGTGCCTTAACCACCTGGCCATGCTGGGCTACTAGGTTAGACAAAGAAGCTTGCGTAGACGTAATTTTATTTACTTAAACAAAATGTAAGTAAACATTAAAATAAATTAATGATACTTATATTAGTGTTAAGAGTATGAAACAGTTGTGAACTTTATCGTATAACACGGTTTTACGAGTTGAAACAAATATGTTCACAAGAACAAAGACTAAAACCCGTACCGAAGTATAAAGTGGCTAAAAAGTATTTGTAGGAGATTAGGAAACGAAATGAAGTTAAATTATTTCAATATAAAGTAAATATAAATTTGTAATGAAGGCAAACGTAGCTGAATATGCAGAAACGTCCAAATGCGTATTCACAAAGTGACAAACATATGATAATAAATTGTATGAGTATGTTAGGCCTAGATAAGTCGAGAAAAGCCATAGCAGTTGTATTTAGGCTAAATTATTATTCTTAGGAAATTAAATATGGTTTAAATATTGTTTATGTGAAATAGTTTCCAAATAAATCATTAACGTTAATATTTAATGTCAGTCTTCACGTAATGATAACGACATTAGGTGCTGTGTCATCGTTGCTGTATTGTATACACAAACAGGACTCCTCGATCATAGACCTTTCTAACGATATGAGATTTGCAACGTTTCATCGAGAAAAATTCTGGACAAACAAACAAACGCAAGTACGTTGTTTATGAAGATACTTGACATGGCCTAATTCAGAGTATTTTATTTCTTCTCAACCGAACTGTATATTATTTTGACATGAAATGACAGTAAAATATAAATTGTCCTTAAAGAAATAGGTAAAATATTTCAGTATCGAAACAGTCCACTCGTCATGGTATCACATTTCTTTTCTTAACATACTTCGAGAATTTCAAGTTTTCTTGATGTATCTGCACTGCAATTCTCTTCAGCGAGGCCGAAGGAAACGTTAACAATGGCTCAACCAACCAAATAAAATACTCTTGTACACACCAAAGTCAACCAATTAAATCAACTGATTCATACAAATACATCAACCAGTTAAGAGACCGCTATGCACACGTAACCAAACAATTATGTTAAACTAAACCAACCAACTAAAAGCTGTCATAAGTGGCTATTTTAAACAATTAAAAAAACTGTTCTAAGTGTTTCAATCAGATGGTGAAAGGACCGATATAAGTGACTAAATGGACTAATCAGAGAACCGTTTTAAGTTGGTGAGCTAACCCATTAAAGATCAGTTACAAGTAACTGGAATTACAATAATAACTATAATACAATGTTAATACACTTATATATATATATATATATGTGTGTGTGTGTATATGTGTGTTTCCATAAACTAAAACTGGTAATAAAGGGTCACTGACTCCACAGTTAGAATGTCTTTCCGGTCTCAAGGTAAACAATCACTTGGTTTCTTTGTGCATCAAATATATATTACATCGGTTGTATGCGATGTAGTGTGTTAAAGAAACTTTGAGAGTTAAAAATGGGAAATGTAAGTCTAATATTCTAGAATAATAATAATATAATATAATAATAATGATAACAATAATAAAAATAATATAATATAATAATTATTATAATATATGTTCTAAGGATTTAATATTTTTGACATAAATTATATGAAACAAAGCTGAAAATAAATACCTACAAAGCCGATAGGTTTGAGATGTTATTGGTATATTTTAGAATGCATTTTGATGTAAATGTCTTCCTTTAAATTCGTATATTAGTTCTATCATATATATGCTTAGTTTCATTGGAACAATTCGGAAACAAGCAAAAGTAATGTGATTGAAGAGAAAGGAGGGAACAACGTCCGGGATTCTTTATTCATAAATTACAAATGTGTGCTTTGTTTTAGCGTGGAGCTACACAAATGACTATTTGCACTTTGTCTTCCAGGCGGAATGGAACCACGGATTTTAGTGTTTGTCACAATTGTTAACTTACCATTGACACCCCCCAATGGAACCATTAAAAGTATTAAAAAGCGTTTGGGTGTGTTTTTAAAGCCAAGTATCCACCTACTTGTTCAGGGAACTTCTAAGTTTCCGAGGTAAAAAAAAGGTCCTCTCTCTTAACATAACACGTAGGAATAAAACCAGGTTCTTAGCTTACATTGCTGAGATGTGATAAACTTATTACTGAATACAGAACAGAGCGTAGCAACGTGATAAAACGTTCGACTTATCAATGCAAGTTACAACTGTTCTGATGTTCTTCTAAAGTTACAACTGTTCTGATGTTCTTCTAAAGTTAAAACTGCTCTGATGTTCTTCTAAAGTTACAACTGTTCTGATGTTCTTCTAAAGTTACAACTGTTCTGATGTTCTTCTAAAGTTACAACTGCTCTGATGTTCTTCTAAAGTTACAACTGTTTTGATGTTCTTCTAAAGTTACAACTGCTCTGATGTTCTTCTAAAGTTACAACTGTTCTGATGTTCTTCTAAAGTTACAACTGTTCTGATGTTCTTCTAAAGTTACAACTGTTCTGATGTTTTTCTAAAGTTAAAACTGCTCTGATGTTCTTCTAAAGTTACAACTGTTCTGATGTTCTTCTAAAGTTACAACTGTTCTGATGTTCTTCTAAAGTTACAACTGTTCTGATGTTCTTCTAAAGTTACAACTGTTCTGATGTTCTTCTAAAGTTAAAACTGCTCTGATGTTCTTCTAAAGTTACAACTGTTTTGATGTTCTTCTAAAGTTACAACTGTTCTGATGTTCTTCTAAAGTTACAACTGTTCTGATGTTCTTCTAAAGAAAGTGGCTTCTCTCCTGTTCGTTATTTGTTCACTCGCTGGTTCAAACTATATTTTATTCACCTGTTTCTGTTATTCAAATATTTTATGTGTATTTAGTAATTTAATTCCATAATATTTTCTCTTTATTTTCGATAACACATGAATCAGAGTTTCAATACAGTATGACTTGTTACATCGCTAACTCACCTTCAGTACCACCAGGCCTGCCATGGTCAGGTGGTTAAGGCATTGACTCGTAATCTGAAGGTCGCAGGCTCAAATCCTTAGCACACCGAACATGCTCACCCTTTCAGCCGTGGGGACGTTATAAAGTGACGGTCAATCCCATAATTCGCAAGTGAAAGAGTAGCCCAAGAGTTGGCGGTGGATGATGATGACTTGTTAGCTGCCTTCCCTCTAGTCTTACATTACTAAACTAGGGATAGCTAGCGCATATATCTTTCGTGTAGGACTGGGCGAAATTCAAATCAAACAAACAAATCTTAATTTGAGTGTGTGAATACTTTTTATCGGAAGAGCTGTTACATACCCTTCTCAAAAACAATGTTAGCATCACAGTACTTGAGGAAACTCAAACAATGTCAAAACATAGTTTTGACACATGCCGTTCCACCGCAGTGTTACTTCGACTGTGATTTTCACGTGAACTGTTAATTTGTAACATTATTCAGGGTGGTCGCTAGAAAAGCGGAAAATTTGAGGGTCAGATGAGATCATGAATAAAATGCGTGCTTACTCATTTCTATTTTGATTTCTTTACATCGTGAATAAAATGCATGATTTTAATAATTTTGAGCATCTATGAGTGTAATATAACATATGCCTTTAAAAAACTTTGTAAAAGTTATTCTTTGTAAAAATAAATAGCTGTTTGACAAATTTTCCGCTTTTCTAGCGACCACCCTGTAGTTGTTTTTATATACACAGTGTACTGCTAACATCCTTATGAACGCGCTATCCCGATTTAGTAATTTCCATGTTAAAACCCAAACATTTGTTTCTCAAGAATGAGAATAAATTATTAGTCCTAAAATAAACAAAATTTATGACGTCATAAAACACTAGAACTTTCAAAACCGTACAAGCTTCAAACAAGTTTACTAGAATGGCCCGACATGGCCAAGTGTGTTAAGGCGTTCGACTCGTAATCCGAGGGTTATTGGTTCAAATTCCCGTCGCACCAAACATGCTCGCCCTTTCATTCAAAGGGGCGTTATAATGTGACGGTCAATCTCACTATTCGTTGGTAAAAGAGTAGCCCAAGAGTTGGCGGTGGGTGTTGATGACTAACTACCTACCCTCTGATCTTACACTGCTAAATTAGGGACGGTTGGCACAGATAACCGTCGAGTAGCTTTGTATGAAATTCAAAAACAAACAAAGAAACAGTCTACTAGAATACGTCAGAAACGGTTTTTCATCAGGCAAATTATTAACATCTGTGATCTAAGTAGAATAAAATCCTCTAGGTTTCAAAAGGTCTTTATCTTGCTTTTTTTCTGGCTGTAGAAGGATTGGTGTAATTCATGTGTCAAAATGATAAATTATGTAACGATAGTTGGTGTAAATCATGTGTCAAAATGATAAATTACGTAACGATAGTTGGTGTAAATCATGTGTCAAAATGATAAATTAGGTAGCGATAGTTGGTGTAAATCATGTGTCAAAATGATAAATTATGTAGCGATAGTTGGTGTAAATCATGTGTCAAAATGATAAATTATGTAGCGATAGTTGGTGTAAATCATGTGTCAAAATGATAAATTATGTAGCGATAGTTGGTGTAAATCATGTGTCAAAATGATAAATTATGTAGCGATAATTGGTGTAAATCATGTGTGAAAATGATAAATTATGTAGCGATAGTTGGTGTAAATAATGTGTCAAAATGATAAATTATGTTGCGATAGTTTTAAGTTTTTCTTCTAAATTGTTGACTTTAGTTACTTCTTTAGTTGGAAACCTTTGAATCATAGCAAGGACTTATTTAATAGATCATAGCAAGGACTTGTTTAATAAGATATAAGAAAAAGAGGGTTGAATGCGAATCGACAACAATTATTTTGGGAATACTAATACTGAAACAACTTTAAACATTACGAAAATAAAAATAACATAAAATAACATCTATACAAAAATCCATTAGTTTTTTATTTCCCAGTATCAAACTGAGAAACTTTTTTATGTTTAGTTTGGTGTTTGTAAAATGAAGAAACACAAAATATAAATCTGTGTATATATATATACACAGATTAAACAAGCAATGCATTCATCTTAAAGACGTGTATTTCCGTTAATAGAGTTAATTACGTCATCAACAAGATGTGATTTTAATGTCAATTACTAACTACAATACTATGCGGCCGAGGGACGGTCGACTGATTGCATTTGGTGTTTAAGGGTGTGCAGCACTGTATCCGCGCATGATCAGTGAATACGCGGGTGTGAGTAACAAATCATGATGTTAAATGGTGTTTTTTCGAAGTAATTTTAATGTTAGCAAGTTTCTAGATTAATGATAACATTACTTTGTAACTAAGTTGCATGAATGATGGCACTCTGTCCACGCTGGAACTAAGTTGTTTTGCGGAGAAATACAAAAAAAAAACGTAGTTCCCTCTATCACCGATTGACGTATTTTGTTTTGAAATATTTAACACCACAATTAAAAGTAAAAGGTCGAAAATATTTCACGAATTTGTTGCGTGACAAAATGGTACATTACATAGTAATATTCAGTTATAATGTTCGAGAAACATCTAATGATATGAAAGCAGTAGAGAAACTGTAAAAAACAAGTTCACTCAAGATTTTAAAATTCTATCAAAAGAAAATTAGATAAAAATAGAAGTAACATAAAAGTAAACGATTTCATAAAGTTTTATGTTGTTTAACTAGTTTTAAATTCGTTTACACTTGCAAAAGAAAACGCAATATTATTTCAGTCCATGCGGCGAAATAAAATGAATTTTCATGAATGTTTCACAAAGTTCTTTAGTCCTAACATTGTTCTGAATTTTCACATGTAACTCAGCTGCTGTGTATTATATATATATATAAACATTGTTTTATCCATCCACTTACAGTTTTTCCTAATAACTAATGTTTATATTTTACTGTAATCGTACTAATAACCATCTCTTATACAGTTTTCGGATTTCAATGATAATGTAATACATTATTTCGACACTTTCAAACTTGTAAATAAAATGTTTTTGTCAACCGTTTTCATCTTCATCATTAACCCAAGGTTTTGTTTTCACTTATTTAAAAAATCTTATATCTATCTTATAAATTTATTGTACTTTATAGATCTGTTGCTAACATTCAGCGATACACCATTATGATTGGTCATCTTTAGAGCATTACTTCTGATCGTTTCTTCAATGTTCTTAGTTATCTGTCTGCGTAATCTGATTGGCTAGCACAAAAGTAAAAGAATTTTTACCGTCTGTTTTGAGATTTATGGTCTTTCCACGAACTCGGGTCAAAGTTGAACATTTCAAAGTATTCATAACACGCATTTCTGGAATTTAAAACATTCGAACTGTAGAGCTTCCACATAAGTTGAACAACTGAAATTTTGCCTGTCGTTTTGCTTTTGAATTGAAAAACAAACTTCTCTATTTCGAAACTATTTTTAAGGTTTTGTTATTAAATAGAAAAGCAGCAAGTCGACTAAAAAGTTTGTGTTGATACAACAAGCAACGTTTTAGGCCTAATGATCAAAGTGTTTAGGCCTGGTTAATAAAAGTCGTAATTATAAGTATCAGGCCAAACGTATTAGATTTAAACTGTTTTTATTGAGAAGCAACGTTTATTACCCGCTACATCAGAATTACCTTAACTTTAGGCTACAACTGTAAAGGAAAAACAAATTATATTTTAAATTCTTGGTTATTTATTGAGAGTTGTAAGTGAAATATATCTATTAAGATTAAAGGTATGTCTATATATACTAAAGATTCTGTACAAACCACATGACAGAATGTTTAGTTGGTGAGACAATTATTAATCTTCAAACAACTTTACGGTTTACCTTTAAGTTCTTTAAAAAGTCTTGTTGGTTTGTTTTGTAGATAAGCAAAAACCTACATAACTGTTTATAAGTGCTGTGTCCACGGTATCAAAATCTAGTTTGTAGCGTAACAAGTATGCAGAATTACTCTTGTTCTATCTAGAGTGTAATAGACTGGGGGTTTATCTGGAGTGTAATAGACTGGGGGATTATCTAGAGTGTAATAGACTGGGGGTTATCTAGAGTGTAACAGACTGAGGGTTTATCTAGAGCGTAATAGAAAGGGGATTTATGTAGAGTGTAAGAGACTGGGGGTTTATCTACAGTGTAATAGACTGGGGGTTTATCTAGGGTGTTATAGACTGGGGTTTTATCTAGGGTGTTATAGACTGGGCGTTTATCTAGGGTGTTATAGATTGGGGGTTTATCTAGGGTGTTATAGACTGGGGGTTTATCTAGGATGTTATAGACTGGGGGTTTATCTAGGGTGTTATAGACTGGGGGTAAGTTTTGTCATTTCCAACATTTTTCTACACGACTTCCACTCTTCTTGTGTTAACACAATAAATTTTACTGTCCAGTGTGGGGAATATAACCCTGGATTTTAGCGGTTTAAGTCTGTAAATGTATAACTGACTCAACAGAGATGAGAGAGAAATATCGATGGATGTACTATATACACCAGTCATAGTAACCTAACAATAATATCCACAGTGGTTGTTAGTTTTTCAAATGTATCCTTCAGGAGTTTTGACCTGGAGAAAGTCCCCATAGTAACCTAACAATAATATCCACAGTGGTTGTTAGTTTTTCAAATGTATCCTTCAGGAGTTTTGACCTGGAGAAAGTCCCCATAGTAACCTAACAATAATATCCACAGTGGTTGTTAGTTTTCCAAATGTATCCTTCAGGAGTTTTGACCTGGAGAAGGTCCCCATAGTAACCTAACAATAATATCCACAGTGGTTGTTAGTTTTTCAAATGTATCCTTCAGGAGTTTTGACCTGGAGAAAGTCCTCATAGTAACCTAACAATAATATCCACAGTGGTTGTTAGTTTTTCAAATGTATCCTTCAGGAGTTTTGACCTGGAGAAAGTCCCCATAGTAACCTAACAATAATATCCACAGTGGTTGTTAGTTTTTCAAATGTATCCTTCAGGAGTTTTGACCTGGAGAAAGTCCCCATAGTAACCTAACAATAATATCCACAGTGGTTGTTAGTTTTTCAAATGTATCCTTCAGGAGTTTTGACCTGGAGAAAGTCCCCATAGTAACCTAACAATAATATCCACAGTGGTTGTTAGTTTTTCAAATGTATCCTTCAGGAGTTTTGACCTGGAGAAAGTCCCCATAGTAACCTAACAATAATATCCACAGTGGTTGTTAGTTTTTCAAATGTATCCTTCAGGAGTTTTGACCTGGAGAAAGTCCCCATAGTAACCTAACAATAATATCCACAGTGGTTGTTAGTTTTCCAAATGTATCCTTCAGGAGTTTTGACCTGGAGAAGGTCACCATAGTAACCTAACAATAATATCCACAGTGGTTGTCAGAACTGTATACTTCTTAAGTGCTGACTTAGAGACAGTCAGTCATAGTAACCTGACAAGGATATCTACACTGATTGTTAGTTTTAAGTTGTATCCTTGAGAAGTGTTTACCTGGAGACAGTAAATCATAGGAAGATAACATTAACAGATACCATTATTGTTAGTTTTAAGTTATACCCTTCAGGAGTGTTTACCTGTTGACAGTCAATCACAGAAAGATAACATTGACAGATACCATTATTGTTAGTTTTAAGTTATATCCTTCTGGAGTGTTGACCTAGAGACAGTCGGTCTTAGTAAGCTAACATGAATACCCGCAGTGGTTGTTGGTTTCAGACTGGTTCCTAAGAAATTTTGCCTAAAGTCGCTCAATCATATTATCCTGATATTAATATTGTTGTTTTGAATTAAGCACAAAGCTACACAATGGGCTGTCTGTACTCTGCCCACCACGAGTATCGAAACCCGGATTTTAGCGTGTAAGTCCGCAGACATACCGCTGAGCCACTGGGGGGCCCTGATATTAATATATACAATGTGTCTCAGTTTCAACTGGATTTCTGAGGATTTTTTATCTGGATACAGTCATTTATAGTAATCTAACGTTAATGTATACAGTGATGTTTGGTTTTCATCTGGAGTTCTTATAAGTTTTGACCTGGAGAGAGTCATTCGTAGTTTTCTAAAAATGATATATGCGGTCATTGTTAGTTTTGAACTGGATATCTTAGAAGTACTGACCTGGAGACTGTCATTCATAGAACTAATTATTAATATCTGTAGTGATTGTAAGTTTTAAAGTATATCCTTCAGGAATACTGACCTGGAGACAGTCAAGCATATTAATCTAATATTAATACCTACAGTGATTGTCAGATTTAAACTGTGTTGAGAAGTATTGACCATAAGAAAGTCAATAATACTAACTTAACATTAATGTCTACATTGATTGTTAGTTTTAAAATGAATATCTTAAAAGTACTGATTTGAAGACGGTTAATAAAAGTTAGATATCATTAACATATACATTTATTGTTAGTTTTGAAATGTTTCCTTTAGGAGTGTTTTTCCTGGAGACAATCAGTCATAGTTACCTAACTATAATATCTTCAGTTGATTTTAGTTTCAAAGTGTATTCTCCAAAATTGTTGACTTGGAGACAGTCAATCATTGTAACCTGACAGTAACATCTACAGTGGTTGTCAGTTTTAAACTGTGTCCTTCAGGTGTATTTACCTGGAGATAGTTATCATTGTGACCTAACATTAGTATCTACGGTGATTGTCCGTTTTAAAGTGTATTCTTTATGAGTATTGACCTGGAGACAGTCAATCATAATAACTTAACATTAATAGATACAGTGATTGTGAGATAATATCTACGGTATCTATTAGTTTAAAATCGGGTTCTAAAGAAGTGTTGACCTGGAGACAGTCAATCATAGTTAACTAACAATGACATCTTCAATGATTGCTAGTTTTAAACTAGATTCGTCAGAAATGTTGACGTGGATACATTAAGTCACAGTAACCTGACATTAATATCTACTCTGATTGTAGTTTTAAACTGGATATGTCAGGAGTGTTGACCAGGAGACAGTCAATCACACTAAGTTAACATTTATATCTACAGTCATTGTTAGTTTTAAAGTGTATTCTTTAGGATTATTGACCTGGAGACAGTCAGTCATAGTAACATAATATTATTATATATCGTTATTGTTAGTTTGAAAGTGTATCCTTCAGGATTATTGACCTGGAGACATTCAATCATAGTAACATAATATTATTATATACCGTTATTGTTAGTTTGAAAGTGTATCCTTCAGGTTTATTGACCTGGAGACAGTTAGTCATACTAACCTAACATTAATATCTTCAGTGATTGCTAGTTTTAAAGTGTATTATTTAGGATTATTGACCTGGAGACAGTCAGTTATAGTAACATAACATTATTATATACCATTATTGTTAGTTTTAAACTGTATCGTTTAGGAGTGTTGACCTGTAGACAGTCGTTTGTAGTAAATTAACATTATTATCTATAGTAGTTTTTGTTTTAGAATGCATTCGTCAGGAATAATGACCTGGAGAGAGTCATTTATGGTAAACTAGCATTAATATTTACAATCCTTGTTAGTTTTGAAGTGTTTCTTTCAAGAGACAGTCAATCATACTAACCTAATATAATCTACAGTGATTGTCAGTTTTAAAGTTTATCCTTCAGGTGTATTGAGTTGAAGACAATCAATCATAGTACACCCTTGTTCGAATTAATTGAAACAAATGGTCATTGGACCCGCTGATTTTCTTTAATAGTCATTTTTTCACACAGACGGCGTCATTAGCTGTGTTTTGCAGTACGGTCGATCTATTTTTGGGATATATGATGAAATTTTGAGGAATATTACATTATTTGAAATTGCGTTAGAAGGGTAAGGAGACCAGTCAAAAACAACTTCTTACCAATTCATTGAAGATAAAACGATATCAATGGGGTCTGAAATACAAGAACTGGACGCAAGAACAATGAAGGAAGGTGCTATTCAGTGACGAGACTCATTTCTTCGTACAGGGTCAAAGAAGTCTGCATGTTCACAGATCTCCAAGTGAGAAACTTCGAGAATCTCACATCAATCAGTTTGTGAAACATCCCTTGAAGAATATGTTTTGGGGCTTTTTCAGCTACTATGGCATCGGAGGCTTACATATCGTAGAAGGTATAATCCGAGGACCACAGTACATCGAAGTTTTAGAGAGAAGAGTCGTTCCAGAATTGAAAAAGAGATTTCTAGATGGATCTGGCATTTTTCAGCAAGATCTGGCTCCGTACTACTCATCGAAACTTGTGAGGAATTTTATGAGTACAACGCAAATAAAGGTGCTGGACTGGCCTGGAAACTCTCTGGACTTAAATCCTATTGAAAATCTTTGGGCGATTTGTAAAGAAAAGACTTTGGGGAAGAGACTGTACTATGAAAGATATGCTAATTGAGGCCATAATTAAGGTGTGGTACTGTGATCCAAAGTAAGTAAAGATTGCAGTCAACTCGTGGACTCGATTCCAAAGCGGATTAATAATCTTCTGAAAAATAAAGGCGGTCATATGATGTATTAATTTGTGAGTAATTTTTGGATTCTCAGAAATAAAACACAAAAAACTGAAAAAATCGTAGCTTTCCGTCTTGTTTCAATTAATTTGCACAAGGGTGTAAGATGACATTAACAGTTACAGTGAATGTTAGTTTTAAGCTATATCCTTCAGGAGTGTTGACCTGGAGGCAGTCAATCATACTAACCTAACATTAATATCTACATTGATGTTAGTTTTAAAAATGGATTTCTTAAGAGTATTAACCTGGAGACAGTTAATCACAGTAAGATAACCTTAATATACACAGTTATTGTTAGTTTTAAACTGAATCATTCAGGAGTTTTGACCTGGAGACAGTGAATTATAGTAACCTAACATTAATTTATGTTCAAACTATTACTTTTGAACTGGATTCTTCTAGAGACAGTCAATCATAGTGAAATAATATTTATATCTACAGTGATCAAATGATTGTTTGTCGATACAGTGATCGTAAGTTACAAAATGTTCGTATGTATACACAAAAGTGTTGTCTTCACTGTCGTTTTAACAACTTTGTATCATTCTCCTTTATAAGGTTTCTATTTTATTTAACTTTTTTTGTTGAATGTCAGGGCAGTTCCTCATCGTTGTTTGTAATAACTGCCAAGTTACACCACATCTCTTTATCTGACCATTAGTTTGAATGTTTGTTTCTGTTTTTCTTAATTAAATTCGCATAAATAAAAAAGGTTTAACCTTCTTTGTCAGCGGGTTTTTGCAGTCATTAGATTTTTTTTCCTCGCTAAAACCTGGTTTATTTAGAAATATTTAAATGTTTGGAGTTTGTTTGTTTGTTTTGGAATTTTGCACAAAGCTACTCGAGGGCTATCTGTGTTAGCCGTTCCTAATTTAGCCGTGTAAGACTAGAGGGAAGGCAGCTAGTCATCACCACCCACCGCCAACTCTTGGGCTACTTTTTTACCAACGAAAAGTGGGATTGACCGTCACATTATACACCCCCACGGCTGGGAGAGCGAGCATGTTAGCGCGACGCGGGCGCGAACCCGCGACCCTCGGATTTACGAGTCGCACGCCTTACGCGTTCGGCCATGCCGGGCCGTTTGGAGTTTAAACATCAATTACAAGAAAGAACTTCTAAATGTTTTATGGTGGTCATCGCTACCAGTCCTAGAAACACGTGCTTCAGATTGTGATCTTTAATATCAAAAGATTCAACTGAAGAAGCTTGATGGCCCCATGCTTGGACAGTGGTCAAGGCAACGATATTTTTGTTCTCTGTTGTAGTAGCGTAAAGTAAAAGGGACACGAAACCGTGATTTTTTCTTTCCTTTTGTTTTTAGGGAATGATAGGCAAGGTTTATTTTTAGTACACCTTTTTGAGATGAAGTCCTTGATGTTTGAAGATAGCACCAGAAAGTTTCATTAATTTCAATACGAAATTCCACCTTTCTAGAAAACCTAAAATGATACCATCCGCTGTTCTAAGGATAAACTAGTCGCTGCTTTTTGTTAATGCTGCTCACATCCTTAAATATTAACTTTTAAGTAACTTTCTTTTTAGTCCAAAGAATTTCGGATATTTGAGACGATTTCCTCATTGGTTATTTTCACGTTCTAGTAAGGTGTATAAAGGAGTTAATATGAGGTTCATGGCCAAAAATGGTTTTTCATCTATTAATTAATTTGAGCCTTTAAGATGCTGTGACACAAATTAAAACACTCATAATACACCATTAATAGTCGCAATGAATGATGTTTGTCGTAAAATTAACTAGTCGGGGAACTTCAAAATAATGTGGTAAAAATTGAGAAATATTAACCACTAGGAACCATAATTAGTTAGAACAGTGGATGGTACCTGTCTTAGAGTTAATTAATCCTGGACTTTAAAATGCCGTGTAACGAATTTTGAGCCAATTAGGACAAACCCGAAGTTATCTTTGTTAATTCAGTGGATAGACTTTTATTGGAACCAAATAATAGGAAACCTCACAAGAAAACATTGAAATGTCAGATTGTCTCTGACAAGCTTCAGCGATGCTTATTTGCTAAGCCTTTTTTATATTTTCGTTGTGAAGTATCTTTTTCAGTTGAAAGTTATTTAGTTTTCAGGTTTTATTATCTTATTCTCTTAAACATGATTTGCTTTTTTACTTTATTCGATTTTCCTTTCACACGTTTCAACCAGTTTGGAACTTAATTTTAGATTACGTTTTTAACGCAATATTTTAAATTATAATTTCAAATTTAAGTCATCTGTCCTGTGAAAAAGGATTTTCTTTGGTAAATTCCGTTTCTCTCACAACAAAATTCCCCCGGGCTGTGGACTGACCCCCATGGTCCTCATTCTATCACTTCACCCACCCACTCCCTAGAAGAGTATAACTCCAATTTTATTTCAGTTCAGTTCAATCTAAATCATTTCTACCCCCTAGTCCAGCGGTATGTCTCCGGATTTACACCGCCAAAATCGCGGGTTCGATTCCTCTCTGTGGGTTGAGAAGTTGTGCTCCTGGTTTGGTGTTGTGCAGTAAGCTACACACTTAAAACAAACAAACCTATTCTGAAAACGCAGTGACACTCTTATCTTTATTTTAAAATCTCTTTCAATAAACTTTGTTTAAAATTAGATCAATTCTAAGTTCATACTTAATACTCCGAACGTATGTCTGAATTTCTCTCGTTTCGTTAGCATCAATTTCACCGGGAAAAACGAGATACGTCTCACTTCTACCGGCTTTCGCAGCTCCTCCAACACTGCCAAAAAAACCCCTTTCCGCTAGCGTTTTTAGTCGCCTATCAGCCACTGTAGCAAACTGACCTTACGCCTAAAGGAACAGCCGTATCACGACACCCCGGGCTAACAGAAAGGGAAACTTATCATGTTGCTCTCTCTTCCTTAGAACTAAACTTTTACCACGTTTAGTTTGTTTTTATTTGTCATTTTAATAAAGAAAACACATCTCTAGCGTGCCACAAGTCGCAACAAAAGTGTCGGTGTGACACATAAATGTCAGGTTTCCACATAGGTTTAAAAAAGACAACTACAATAAACATTTCAAGATTGTAATTCCAATATAACCGCATAAAAACAAAAACGTAAGTGCTTCTATTTGTTTTTCGGGTGTTGCTGTGTGAATATGCGTGGCTTTCATTTTACCTTTATCACAACTCGATTAGGGGTAAGATAGAGTCGTCTTAGAATAATGCTTTAGAATTTGTGTTTGAAAATTTGTAAAAACAAATCAACAAAGGATTGGTTACTCAAAGTTCCACGAAGACTACACGTTTTTTTTGTATCTCAAATATTTTCTATTTTCCCTTTGTGCTATAACTGTGCTTTTTCCGAGTCATAAATTACCAGATATGATTTATGTACAAAATACTTCAGACCACATAGATAAAGCTAAAGCCACAACATAAATAGCAATATGCGTATTGAGTTAATTTTTCATAAAACAATATTTTAACATTTCTGTCGTTTAAAGTACTTGCTTTTAACGAAAACAGATCGTTTCTAAATCTCACGCCCTGACACTGGCCTGCTGATTAAAGCGCTTAGCTTACTACTTGAGAGTCATGGGTTCGAATCCTTCTCATCAAACATGCTTGTTCTTTTAACCTCGAGTCATTGTAATATGACAGTTAATCATACTATCTATTAATAAAATAGTAGCCCAGAAGTTGGCGGTAGGTGGTGTTGAGAGCTGACTTCCTTCTAATCTTTCATTGCTAACTTTGAGAGGGTTTGTCTAGAGAGCCATTGTCTAGCTCTGCGCGAAATTAAAAACAAATTGTTCAATTTATTACGATTTTATGATTGTTTGAAGGGACTTCCCTCAAACTATAAAAATATCCACTTGTAGCTTCGTAAGACAGCTGTGAGTTATAGAAAAGTGACACGTGATGTAACAACTGTCAGTTAAAAAATAGCAGAGTTTAGTTTCATACTTAACAACAAATAAGACAAAAGTATAATCCTCTGGAGGTGTAAACCAGCCCAGGGTAGTAAGCCCGTTAAAACGCTCAGCCCATGTTGGTTATGATTTAAAAAGTATTTAAGTTAATTACTATAAAACTGAATAAAACGTATTCTATCGCTTTCTGACGCGTCGACGTAGAATTGTTATTAGGGTTAAGTGTAGTTGTATCGCTTCTGACGCGTCGACGTAGAATTGTTATTAGGTTAAGTGTAAGTTGTAATCGCTTTCTGACGCGTCGACGTAGAATTGTTATTAGGGTTAAGTGTAAGTTGTATCGCTTCTGACGCGTCGACGTAGAATTGTTATTAGGGTAAGTGTAAGTTAAAGATTTAATACAGATATTCTAAACAAGCGTTGACATTAAAACAACTTCACAGAATGTCAGTACATCAATTAAGAAATATATTTTATACATGTTCTAATGAAGTCGATATGTGTGAATATTTACATTATATAAATTAAGTGTTCACTAAAATAATAACTAAGCTATAATTTAGTTATAACTTTGAACTTTCTACGTTTGGTCTATCAGGTCATCCAACAAGTAATGTTCGAAATTTAATACAGAAGTGCATTATGTCTTTCTAGAAGGATTTAGTGACTAAAATATGTGGTAGGACGTGCATAAAATTGTTCAGACAAATAAAAGAAAACTAACCCAACTTCACTTTTTTCAGATCATTAACCAAATAAACCCTTATGAAGATGGATTGCATCTGAGGAGGCACTTAGGCATATAATGCTGTATGAGAAATTTATAGAAGTGACATTCAGAGGCATGGGATTCGTTGGGCAGGAAGCAATTAATAATAACGGAACATACATTGTTGATTACTAACATTAAGGCCCGACATGGCCAGATGGATAAGGCACTCGACTCGTAATCTGAGGGTCTCGGGTTCAAATTCCCCTCACACTAAACATGCTCGCCTTTTCAGCTGTAAGGACGTACTAATGTCTCGGTCAATCCCACTATTCGTTGGTAAAAGAGTAGCCCAAGAGTTGGGCGGTGGGTGGTGATGAGAAGTCCCTTTCCTCTAGCCTTACACTGGTAAATTAGGAACGGCGAGCGCAGATAGCCTTCGTGTAGCCTTTGCGCGGGAATTCGAAAACGAACAAACAAACAATTAAAACCGTTTGAAATCCTTTCTCTTTTTTTTTAGCCTAAAATCGGACATTGCTCAAGTGATGACCTGATGCACCTAGTTAACCACAGTAGACAAATAACAGTGATAAATATCTTAAACACAAGGAGTAAGGTGTGAAGATAAAAAATGTGCCAACTGTTAAGTCCTCCAGTGGAACATAGTGTATTTAAATTTTAGTTCATCTCCGAAGTTTTCGTTTGGGAAACAAAGAAATGTTTTATAAAATATTTTATAACGTTGTTGTTCGCGTTCTGGAGTTTCTATGGAATAATCGGTATTCAAGAGTGGAACTCTCGAAACTTAACCTCCACTGATTGGTCTGCTTGATTGATTTTCACACTAAGAGATCACTTCTTACCTATATTGTCTGTAACAGAAAAAGTTATGGAACTGTTGTATAAGTAAGAATGTTCGCCGTGAACCATAAAACCATTTATTTGTTGCTGAATGAAAACAGGTAATGTTACGAAAAGCTTGTTATGTAACACATCGCCCATCGATTGTAATATTACATTGCGATATTGGATTACGCAGCTGGCTTATATTGACACCCACAAACACAACATGAAATAACTATCAACATTTTTAGAGTTTCAGGAAGAGGTGTAGTTTTTCTCGTGATAAATGAAACGTGTTTGACAAAGTATGCATTGAAACTATGTATTTGTCACGCGAATTCTCGACTCATTCTCAGTATCAACAAAATATACGATTAGTTTCAGAAGCCACGAGCACCAAGCAGATATAAAACACAAAACGGAATATTGCTGATGTTATTACCAGATGGTTGTCTCGTAAATCGAAACCATTTCCCATGATTTACAAAACAATTGCGTACAAAGAGACTGTGGAAGTTGAAACGTTCCTAATCGAGCTGTCAGACATGTTGTCCAGCGACACACACCTTTAAAAAGGTGTCTTTATTCGTACCGTTTTTCACGTGAACGAGCTGGCAAACATACGGGTAGGATTAGCCCCAATTTAAGTTCGCATAACCTAAACCTACAGCCCTACTCGAAATGATCAGTTTCATGTTTGAAAAACACGTGTTCGTAGAAACCACAAGCTTTACGACATGCATGACGAAAACATAATACATCTCGCCGAATAACTGTTGTTATTGGCTAAGGTATATCAGCAACTTACATGACTATTGTCAGTGACTGTAATATATCAACAACTTACATGACAGTTATCAGTGATGACTGTAGTATATCAACAACTTACATGACTGTTGTCAGTGATGACGGTAGTATGTCAACAACTTAAATGACTGTTGTCAGTGATGACTGTAGTATGTCAACAACTTACATGACTGTTGTCAGTTACTGTAGAAAATCAACAACTTACATGACTGTTTTCAGTTACTGTAGTATATCAACAACTTACATGACTGTTGCCAGTGACTGCAGTAAATCAACAACTTACATGACTGTTGTCAGCGATGACTGTAGTATATCAACAACTTATATGACTGTTGTCAATAATGACTGTAGTATATCAACAACTTATATGACTGTTGTCAGTGATGACTGTAGTATATCAACAACTATATGACTGTTGTCAGTGATGACTGTAGTATTTCCACAACTTACATGACTATTGTCAGTTACTGTAGTATATCAACAACTTACATGACTGTTGTAAGTGATAAATATAATATATCAACAACTTACATAACTGTTGTCAGTAACTGTAGTATATCACAACTTACATGACTGATGTCAGTAATGACTGTAGTATATCAGCAACTTAAATGACTGTTGTCAGTGACGACTGTAGTATATCAACAAATTACATGACTGTTGCCAGTGACTGTAGTATATCAACAACTTAAATGACTGTTGTGAGTGATGACTGTAGCATATCAACAACTTACATGACTGTTGTCAGTGATGAATGTAGTATATCAACAACTTACATGACTGTTGTCAGTGATGACTGTAGTTTATCAACAAATTACATGACTGTTGTCAGTGATGAATGTAGTATATCAACAACTTACATGACTGTTGTCAGTGATGACTGTAGTTTATCAACAACTTACATGACTGTTATTAGTTACTGTAGTAAACAACAACATTCATGACTGTTGTCAGTGATGACTGTACTATGTCAACAACTTACATGACTATTGTCAGTGATGACTGCAGTATTCCAACAACTTACATGACTGTTGTCAGTGATGACTGTGGTATGTCAACAACTTACATGACTGTTTTTGTTACTGTAGTATATCAACAACTTACATGACTGTTTGTCAGTGACTGTAATATATCAACAACTTACATGACTGTGGTTAGTTACTCTAGTATATCAACAACTTACGTGACTGTTGTCAGTGATGACTGTAGCATATCAACAACTTACATGACTGTTGTCAGTGATGCCTGTAGTATATCAACACCTTACATGACTGTTGTCAATGATGACTGTAGTATTCCAACAACTTACACGACTGTTGTCAGTGATGACTGTGGTTTTTCAACAACTTACATGACTGTTGTCAGTGATGACTGTGGTATATCAACAACTTACATGACTTGTTGTCAATTACTTAGTATATCAACAACTTACAAGACTGTTGTCAGTTACTTTAGTATATCAACAACTTACAAGACTGTTGTCAGCGATAGATATAATATATCAACAACTTACATGACTGTTGTCAGTAACTGTAGTATATCAACAACTTACATGACTGTTGTCAGTGACTGTAGTGTATCACAACTTACATGACTGATGTCAGTGATGGCTGTAGTACATCACAACTTACATGACTGTTGTCAGTGATGACTGTAGTATATGAACAAATTACATGACTGTTGTCAGTGATCACTGTAGTATATCACAACTTACATGACTGTTGTTAGTTACTGTAGTATATCAACAACTTACATGACTGTTGTAAGTGATAAATATAATATATCAACAACTTACATAACTGTTGTCAGTAACTGTAGTATATCACAACTTACATGACTGATGTCAGTAATGACTGTAGTATATCAACAAATTACATGACTGTTGCCCAGTGACTGTAGTGTATCACAACTTACATGACTGATGTCAGTAATGACTGTAGTATATCAGCAACTTAAATGACTGTTGTCAGTGATGACTGTAGTATATCAACAACTTACATGACTGTTGTCAGTGATCACTGTAGTATATCAACAAATTACATGACTGTTGTCAGTGATCACTGTAGTATATCACAACTTACATGACTGAATTAAGTGATGACTGTAGTATATCAAGAATTTACATGACTGTTGTCAGTGATGACTGTAGTATATCAACAACTTACATAACTGTTGTCAATTACTGTAATATATCATTAACTTACACGACTGTTGTAAATGACTATGATATATCAACTTGCAATTTAGAAAAGTGATATGATATCAGTTAATAATATGTTATTTCTGTGAGTAGTGTGTGATGTCAGTTAATAATATGTTCTTTCTGTGAGTAGTGTGTGATGTCAGTTAATAATATGTTCTTTCTCTGAGTAGTGTGTGATGTCAGTTAATAATATGTTATTTCTCTGAGTAGTGTGTGATGTCAGTAATAATATGTTATTTCTGTGAGTAGTGTATGATGTCATTTAATAATATGTTATTTTTGTGAATAGTGTATGATGTCAGTTAATAATATGTTCTTTCTCTGAGCAGTGTGTGATGTCAGTTAATAATATGTTATTTCTGTGAGTAGTGTATGATGTCAGTTAATAATATGTTATTTCTGTGAGTAGTGTATGATGTCATTTAATAATACGTTATTTTTCTGAGTAGTGTGTGATGTCACTTAATAATATGTTATTTCTGTGAGTAGTGTGTGATGTCACTTAATAATATGTTATTTCTCTGAGTAGTGTGTGATGTAAGTTAATAATATGTTATTTCTCTGAGTAGTGTATGATTTCAGTTAATAATATGTTATTTCTGTGAGTAGTGTGTGATGTCAGTTAATAATATGTTATTTCTCTGAGTAGTGTATGATGTCAGTTAATAATATGTTATTTCTCTGAGTAGTGTATGATTTCAGTTAATAATATGTTATTTGTGGGAGTAGTGTATGATGTAAGTTAATAATATATAACACTATGTAACACAAATTTTGTTCCTGGATAGTATGTGTAAATTCTTAATGGTTTATGTTGTAAAAGTACACAAAATGACCATTATTCCCTTCAAACTTTGCTTTTGTGACCTGGATTATGAAATTTAGATATTAACCTATTTTCTATGTAAAAATGGGCAAATTTGCACATTTTCATTTACATAAGGTCTGAATAAAACAACGTATGAATCAAGATTTACATGTATTTATACTAAAGCTACACAAAAATGTTTAGAAGTGAGTAGTTTTTTTTACGAGATTTGCAATGTGATGTGAATCACTTTCACGTGTCAGCCCCCAAACAAAGTCCTCCCACCATGTTTTCATTATACGCTTCTGGGTAGCAACATAGTCCAGTATATCTTTGGTGGAAGTGATCGCCTTGCTCCTCTGAGTATGTTCTCATGTTCTCCTTGAATTTATCAAGATAGGCATCAAAGATATGGACTTTCATGGACATCCTGAAGTCCATTTTTCCATAGTTCTTCACCAGTGTCTCAACCAGTTCCACATAATTTTCGGCCTTGTGATTGCCCAAGAAGCCCCAAACCACTGCGACAAAGCTGCCCCAAGTTTTTCTTCCTTCCTACTGAGTTTCTTGGAGAATTCAGTGCACTCCAGGATCTTCTTTATTCGTAGTCCAACGAAGAACTTTGCTTCAGACAGCGTAGGAAAAAAGTCTCGAAGGTACTTGAAGGCTGTAGACTTCCTATCAAGAGCTGTGACAAATTTTTCATAAGACCTGATTTTATGTGCAATGGTGGGAACAACACCTTCTGGAGGTCCACTAGTGGCTCACATTTGACACTGTGCCCTCCCCACAGAGAACTCGGTCAGTTGTGGCCAGTGCTTCCTGTTCTAGTGCGCTGCAGTGTCTCTGTTGTCCCAAAAGCAAAGATAACAGGGACACTTGATAAAGCCTCCTCGGAGACCCATCAGGAATGCCACCATTTTGAAGTCTCTGATAACCTCCCAGTCATACTCATCATACTTAAAGACTTCTAGCAAGGTCTTGACGCTGTTGTGTTCCTCTTTGAGGTGCACCAAATGAGCCAAGAAGGATACCTATTCCAGTTATGGAGCTTTGAGGCTTCTGGAGAATACTTGCAGCTTCTTGATGCCATCTCTGATAAAATCAGATAGGTCTATGTGCTCTTTTAGGCAACTAGAACTAAAATGAAGTGATGAGTGGTGAGCCCCTGTATATATATATTACTCTGGAAAGTTCTAGAAAATTCTATAATGTTCTTGAAATTTCTTGTAAGTTCGAGAAAATTCTCCATCAGCTACTCAACACTGAATCTATCTGGAATGTTCTGGAAAATGGGTAAATTTAAAAATTTTCTTACCCAGATCACAAAAGCAAAGTTTGAAGAGAAAAATAGGTCTTTTCCATTTACTTTAGGCATAAGCAACTGGGAAATAACACTTTGTGTCCAGGAACAAGAAAAAGTAAACATTTTGTTACCTAGTGTTATTTCTATGCGTAGTGTATGGTGTTGGTTAATACTATTTTATTTCTGTGAGTAGTGTATGATTTATGTCATGTAATTTTTCACACTCACAATACTAAAATCCGAGGTTCATTTCCTCGCATGGAGTAGAAAATTTGACCAAAAGTGGCTTTGTTTTAAAACAACCGTAGTTATAAATGCACGTACGTGTCATTCATGAAAAACTAATGTCAATTAATTTCTAATAACGAGCGACCAAAATCGTATACAAAGACGAAACGTCTGACAAAAAAGTTAAATATACTGAGAATACATAGACTCACAATAACCAGCTGAAAAGCTTTGGTTATAAAACAGTGATTTTTCTTTTCGTATCTCAGAGAAATTAAAATTGATACACAGCCTAGATCGCAACTCTGACGTTGTCTTTCAAATAACGTCGAACATTCGAGAAATATCGTTTCTAATTTGGGTGTTAATTACCGTCGCATGGCGTCTGAAGATATATTATCGTTCTCTGATTTAATTTATAAAGTATTCTAGAGAAAATAACAAAGGTGTTACAGATTAATGTATTGACGTATATAACAATAACCACCCACAGAAGGGACAAATAAGTGGAATCGATTTTGTAACAAGTCAGATCTTTAGAAACACGGACCAAATATAATTTTATTATTCCACGGTATTCTTAGACGCTTTATAACTATCGCAGTGCAAATGCGGAATGAGTAAAATGTTTTATTTGTTTTCAATTATTCAACGCACAGTTATTCTAGTTGCTTTGCGCCATAAAACGCGAAATCCACCCATTCACCCAATTATACAAAAAGTACTGATAAAAAGTCCTATCTTATATTTAAAAAACATTCAATAACTAAGGTGCTTTCGATTGTCTCTTGGTATTTATCACATGGTAATAGTTATTATCGTACACATATACCACAATCAAAGTTTCCACCAAAGTAATACCAACCATATAATTACCTCCCCAGGACGAGCCTGTCACGTATTGTACGAATTACACATTATGATTCTTGTATCTTATACATTTAGCCTTTTAAAGGTATGACGTTTTTCTTACCTTTTCCTTTATGCAGAAAAAGAGTCATTCTGTTTATTTCTCTCAAATTTTTCGCAAAGAACAAAGAACTGAATAGATTGGTCTTCAGAAACAAAACACTAGAATGAAGGCAGTAACATACAAAAAACTGAACCGTATTATCACCAGAACCGATAGCCTAAAGAAAACACTACAAAGTAAAAATAACTATAACTAATTATCACTATGACCGATAGCCCAGAGGAGAGACAGCAATGTACAAAGAACTACAGCTAACTATTCAAACAACTGATAGCCCAGAGGAGAGACAGCAATGTACAAAGAACTATAGCTAACTATTCATACAACTGATAGCCCAGAGGAGAGACAGCAATGTACAAAGAACTATAGCTAACTATTTCTAGAACCGACAGCCTAGAGGGAAGGCAACCAATATACAAAGAATTATAACAAGTTATCCCTGGAACTGTAACATAGAAGACAATTGGGTAATTTTATCAAATACCAATTTTTAGGTCGTTCATAAAAAATATAGTATTTGACTGCCACTCTTATATCGCATGCGCAGCTCTAAAGTGCACAACATTTTTTTCCAGCAACGGGTAATAAACCGTTAATCCTCTACTTCCAAATCCACGTCGCTAATTATTAGCTTCCTCTCGATTTAGTTAGACACAAATACATAGTGAGTTTAATAAGTTGATCACAAACTCGCACGGTCAAAGTGGGAAATGTAATTGGTTATAAACAACATCACCTTACTAAAATAATGTTCGAGGTGTCGTTATCTTCTTAAAACTATTTTACACAGGTCGCCTTGAAAATCCATAATTATGTTTGTTTTGTTTTCTTATAGCAAAGCCACATTGGGCTATCTCCTGAGCTCACAGAGGGGAATCGAACCCCTGATATCAGCGTTATAAATCCGTAGACTTGTAATAACTGTTGTCCTATAAACAATCTATAACCCGGTCAGGAAACGGTTCCTTTAATTTTAGAAGTATTCAGAATTATTAGTTATCACCACGATTTTCTAAACACCGTCAGGTGGAGCTGTCAGACATTTGGTCTTTGTCAACTTACGAATTATTTATAACATTGTTTCTCAAATCCTAAAAATATTGTTAATAAAATATATAAAGTCCTGTATAGTGGATCTTTTGATCAAGTTATACGTGTTATTAATATATCGGTGGATTATAGTCCTGTATAGTGGAAATAATGATCATGTCACACGTGTTTATTAATATATTAGTGGCTTATAGTCTTGTACACTGGACCTAATGATCAAGTTATTCGTGGTTATCAATATATTAGTGGCTTATAGTGCTTTATAGTGGACATAATGATCAACTTACACGTGGTTGTTAATATATTAATGGCTTATAGTCCTGTAGAGTGGACATAATGATCAAGTTATTCCTGGTTATTAATATATTAGTGGTGAATAGTCCTGTATAGTGGACATAATGATCAAGTTATTCCTGGTTATTAATATATTAATGGCTTATAGTCCTGTAGAGTGGACATAATGATCAAATTATTTGTGGTTATTGATATATTAGTGGCTTATAGTCCTGTACAGTGGACATAATGATCAAGTTATTCCTGGTTATTAATATATTAGTGGTGAATAGTCCTGTATAGTGGACATAATAATCATGTTGCACATGGTTATTAATATATTAGTTGCTTACAGTCCTGTATAATGGACATAATGATCATGTTATCCTGGTTATTTATATATTAGTGGTTTATAGTCTTGTATGGTGGACATAATTTTAGAGTTATTCATGGTTGCTTGGGTTCTGGTGTACCATTGTTTTCCTGTGTCATATTGTCGATGTTGGATTATGTTGGTGTTTTCTTAATAACTAATTTGTTGTAATCCTACATGCTTATTTGAAGTTTAACCTTAGCGTAATGTATTAGTGTGTTCATACTGATAGAATCTTAAACTTATGGAACTATTGTCGTTGATAGGAAAAGATCTAACCTCGTTTTAGAAGGTGAGTCAAGAAAACTTTTAATTTACATTAAAAAATCCAAGTTTCCTTTTTGCATTTTCTTTGTCACTTGTATTATTCAGACACGTTTTTATTACAATTAAATATATTTAATATATATACATTGATATGTGTATTTAGTCCTTATCTGGACATAGCAAGACGTATAAATGAAGAGAAAAATACATTTAAAAAGTTGTGCTTTACAAAAACATATACAGCTTTGTAACAAACGTGTGTTAAAGTAAATAAACCTATTGAGTTTTATTTGTTATAATAAAACTGGAAGGTGTTCCATTGGCTCCATTTATCTGTTAAACAACTCTCACATTAATCTCTTCCATAGGGTCGTGTTCAGATCAAGTGTTGCCAGTAGCAACAACTATCGAGTGAGTTTGTTAAATTATGTGAAGGGAATCCATGTAAAGTTAATTAGATTTATGTTGCTGTATAAACTAAACCAGTACATCTCTATATCCACGCTCTTTTGGAAAGTGTGTACTCTATCCAGTATATCTCTGGTGAGCGCTTTAATATAATGTATTCACGAACAAACGATTGGAATCATTTTTGAAATAATTTTAGATTAAGCCTTTATTTATAATTGTAAGAAACGTGAGATATGTTTTCTCTCGCTAGCCACTCCTAACCCTAATAGGTTACACTCTATAGCCGTCCCTAACCCTAATTGGTGACTCTCGCTAACCACCTCTAACCCTAATAGGTTACTATCACTATCCATCCCTAACCCTAATAAGTTACTCTCTATTACCGTCCCTAACCCTAATTGGTGACTCTCGCTAACCACCTCTAACCCTAATAGGTTACTATCACTAGCTGTCCCTAACCCTAATAGGTTACCCTTAATAGCCGTCCCTGATTCTGAATCAAGAGAAAGCAATTAATTTCGTCAACCACCCACTGCCAACTTTTAAAATGTCCCTTGCGTGACGCAACCACGACTGAAAAGAACTGTAACGCGAAGACAATCAATCGTACAGTTCAGTTTCACAGTCAAGGTAGTCTTATCTTCCTGTTATTTGTTAAATTTCGTGGAAAGCTTCTCGAGGGTTATCTATGTTAGCCTTCCTACTTTAGCAGTGAAAGACTAGGAAAGGCAGGTAGATACTCATCACCACCCACTCTCGGTTTGCGCTTTGATCAACTAATAGTGGGACTGATTGTCATATTATTATATTACTGTGAGTTGTAACAACAAAATTATTTATTTTTATTACTTTAGTGCGATAAAAATATTCGATTTATTGGTTAGTTTAGGTGAAATATATACACATCTGTATATTATTTGTAATTAAAGGTGCTTGTATTCTACAACTCATCAGTCTTACGTATATAGGCTCAAAATAAGGATTTTTGGATATTTGAATTTGTTGTTGAATAAAAAAATATTAAACTGCTAAGTATGATAAGCTAGCTTTTGAAAAAGATGGTTTATGTCATCTTTCAAATGTTATTTACGTAATATTTTACAAGTATTGTAAAAAATCAAATCCATTGTCACCATTTACTGGCCTCAGGCTTGACAGTCGTAACACGTTGGGATCGTTGATTGGTTGTTACTATACAATATGGCTTGTAAAATCCACTTTTTCGGCTTTCCAAATATATATTTTATTATGTTTGTTATTGTTGTATGCATGTGTGTCGTTGGGAGTGTTGTTTGTGTTATTTTCTCGACGTGATATACTCGTCACATGTACACTTAAAGTTTGTTGATTTATCGTTTATCGAACTCAAGTGCACAACACTAACGGTAGGGCCCGAAAGTTTTCTTTTCTGAACGACATTAAATGTTTCACCATAAATGTGCTGTGTGTGTAGTAAACCATAATACAGTTTTCTAATGTATATAGGAAAACGGCTGGTTTTAACGGTAACGGAAAGTTACATCTTCCTTTCTTTGCGAACCTGACGATGACCGAAGAAGGTCGAAACCTTGTTCGCTCCGCTACGTAAAATATTTTCTCAACCCAAACGAGCCGTTTTTACATATATATTTCTCTACGAGTGGGTTTTCTCGTCATCACTGAGTTTTCCAGTAAATAAAATCACAATGCACCAGAAACAAAATTTACCTGTCTAATTTATGAAGATTTATGAAGTGAGCGTTTGTAATGTCTATTCAGAATACATAGAAAGACTGCCAAACTAACATATACCGAAACGAGGCTCATTGGTCCAAATATAGTTAAACAGTAAACATAGGAGTTAATACATTCATCTGATGGTAAAATATTATGACTAACAAAATGCACAACTGTACAGAATACAGTGTAACATGATAACAAAATATACTATGCAGAGTACGATGTAACTTGGCTAAAAATACATGATTTTACCGAGTATAATGTAACACGGCTGACAAAATTCACAACTGTAAAAAGTATGGTGTGTGTAATTTGGTTATAAAATACACAACTGTACAGAATACGGTGTAACATGATAACAAAATATTCCACGAAGTGCGGTGTAACTTCTAACTGTTTCTTTCGGTTTTTCTTTCTTGTCTAATGCTCACCTGTTTAGTTTCAGATCTCTACGACAACGTTCATCCACATAATTAATTCAACCTGAACTCAGCAGAGAGCGTCACAGTGAATCAAACCCGGAGCAAAGTAAACTGTCAGTCAAGTGGTGAGAAAACACCGAAGCAGTTCAACTTCTATTAGAATATTTGCAACTGTCGCTATTTTTTGTTGTGTAGGTGAATCTTTTTATTTTTGTTATTCAACATACTTACACAAGAGTGTTTGTATGTGTGTGTTCTTAGAGCAAAGTTACGTTGGGGTATTTGCTGAGTCCACCGAGGGGAATCGAATCTCTGATTTTAGCGTTGTAAATCCGTAGACTTACCTCTGTACCAGCTGCCTGCCTGCGCTAGTCGTCTCTAAACTTCAACTAATAGGCCAGTAATTAACAACTCCGAGGCTACACTTATTTGAATGATGGAATTTGACTTTTACTCTTATAATGCACCAACGATCTACAAGCTCTAAATATTCTTTTATGGTAACGAGGGATCCTTGAGTTTAACCTCCCGCACGATAGCCACTGTGAATACATCCAGTAACCTCTTTTACGTTTGTTTTGCATGCACCTAGATTTTCTGCAAATAATATCTCAAACAAAAGCGCTTAAGCTCTTACTTCAGTGCTTCGCGGATGTTGTATGGAAGTAAATTCAGTTCCGGATGTTGTACGGAAGTAAATTCAGTACCGGACGTTGTATTGAAGTGAATTCAGTACTTGATGGACGTTGTATGGAAGTGAATTCAGTACTTACAGGATGTTGTATGGAAGTGAATTCAGTACTTAATGGACGTTGTATGGAAGTGAATGCAGTACTTAACGGACGTTGTATGGAAGTGAACTATGACACGGCGCATAAAAACAACGTTTAACTTCATATACATGTTATGAAATAGAACATGATTGTCTAGTATTTGTCTTATAAGAAATCACTACCCAATAAACAATAACATAACTTTTCTTTCATGAAATGTATTGAGTGCTAAGATAAAAAACCACAACATCGAGTACTGTTAATCTGGTGGAGGGGATGTACCCCAGGGGGAGTTAAGTGTTGTATTAACGTTTCTAATAGGTCTACCTATATGTGAAGTTTAAATAATACATACTGCGTTATATTGTTTTTCTAATTATCAAATAACTCTTATCAAAAGTGAACTAGTCATCCTTCAGAACACAACTACATGTAGGAAGACAGTCCGATATTGTCTGAAAACTAAACTTTCACATGTCCAGTCTGCTGTAAGTAACAATAATCAATAAATAAACACACAACAATTAGTTACACTAAAGATAGCTATGGTTAAAGGCGTTTTGATTCTATTCACTTGACAGCAAATCATCTATCATTGTACGAGCACGTTGCTTTGAAAATGGTGACATTATTTATGAGTCTCCAGAATTCTATTATGGCGTACAGGTGTGTACATCAGAACTGACTGAATGAAATAATTTTGCTTCCGTCTGTTTGTCACTGTCGATTGGAACTGAATAAAACAATACCTCATCGAGACTGCTTCGTGCCAATGTGTCCACAATGTCAGTGAGTTATATCTTAACGTTCGAATTCCTGAAAGACATGACTGAATGAAAACGACCAAAGAAGATTAAAAAACGCGTATTTATTTCGCCACATTCAGATTTCGCGAAATTTCAATTATCTCAGAAGAAACGAACAGCAAAAATTAAGACAAATTGACTAACATTTATTTGATATGTAGTCTCCACAACACAGTTTCGTTCGTCCAGCTGTTACATCTCTCTTAGAATTTTTCCCTCAGAAGTCGACTTCAGAATTCCGACGCTAAAATAAAGAGTTTAATTTTTGGCGTCCACACTACGCAGATGGTCAGTTTGTAGCTTGACACAAGGACAAACATCCTTCAAAAGAATTTAGTTTCGTTAAAATCAGACTTCATACATGGCAAATGAATAAATGTTACGAAACCAAGTTGTTAACGTTTCATCCACTGGATATTTACACATTATACTAGACTAAAATATTCACGATCAACTTAGTTTGTTTTGTTTTGTTTTCAAGGCAGATATACTCTCGTTCTCGGTCAACACATTTCATTTATTTGGACTACGCTTAGTACAACAATGGCTTCTGTTGGATAGATCTTCATTTAGATAAAAAAACAAGACTGAATTGTCTTCATTGTACTTTTATACGAATAAATGTTCAATTTTCATCTTATATTTTTTGCACTCAAAGATTAACCTATTTATGTGAGTTTCACTACATGTTGAAATGGAGGTACGTGTAAACAGACAGACAGGTCAGACTTAACGTCACAATGATATATGTCAGTCTAATGGATGCGATACCATGTTGAACACTGAAGTTTGATATTACTTATTGCTGTGTACGAAAAGGTATCGAAGTATCGTATTTACCATTTGATAGTAACTTAATAACAGTAATTACACTTGGAAAATACATTACTAAATGAACATTTTTCCATCTTTACGCACACTTACACTTAACAGCTGTGTTCACTTATGTTCTATCTATGTGATAGAAATAATGGAACAGAAACTATGAGTAGTAATCTAACAAAGTAACTAACAAATTTCCTATGTTTACCTATGTGTATGACAATATGTTTTGTAATTAAAACTACTTTGTGTCTTTTTCGTACAAAATTGAGAAACAAGATATCTATAAATGAATCGTAGAGTTTTCAAACCAAATACATGTTAAAACTAGACATCTTAATTGTTCTTCCGACATACTAAGTTACACTTCACTAGTCACATAGCTTCATTCACTCCACCTTACTTGCCTTTGTTACATAGTTTCACTTCACCTTACTTTTACTTGTTACATAGTTTCACTTCACATTACTTGCCCTTATTACATAGTTTCACTTTACATTACTTGCCCTTGTTACATAGTTTCACTTAACCTAACTTGTCCTTGTTACATAGTTTCACTTCACCTAACTTGTCCTTGTTACATAGTTTCACTTCATCTTACTTGTCCTTGTTACATGGTTTCACTTCATCTTACTTGTCCTTGTTACATGGTTTCACTTCATCTTACTTGTCCTTGTTACATGGTTTCACTTCATCTTACTTGTCCTTGTTACATGGTTTCACTTCATCTTATTTGTCCTTGTTACATAGTTTCACTTCACCTTACTTGTCCTTCTTATATATTTTCATTTCCCTTAATTTGTTACATATTTTCACTTCACCTTACTTCCCTTGTTACATATTCTCACTTCAACATACTTCCCTTGTTATATATTTTCATTTCACCTTACTTTGTTACATATTTTCACTTCACCTTACTTCCCTTGTTACATATTTTCACTTCATTATTTTCCCTTGTTACATATTTTCACTTCACCTTACTTCCCTTGTTACATATTTTCACTTCACCTTACTTCCCTTGTTACATATTTTCACTTCACCTTACTTCCTTTGTTACATATTTTCACTTCACCTTACTTTGTTACATATTTTCACTTCACCTTACTTCCCTTGTTACATATTTTCACTTCACCTTACTTCCCTTGTTACATATTTTCACTTCATTATTTTTCCCTTGTTACATATTTTCAATCCACCTTACTTCCCTTGTTACATATTTTCACTTCATTATTTTTCCCTTGTTACATATTTTCACTTCACCTTACTTCCCTTGTTACATATTTTCACTTCACCTTACCTCCCTTGTTACATATTTTCACTTCACCTTACTTCCCTTGTTACATACCTCCACCTCTCCTTATTTCTCTTGTTCTCCTGGCTCATAGTTAGCATGACTAAGATGTGTTTAATACGACCAAATGGTGTGTTACGATCTATTGTGGAAGGACAGTCTCTAGTTACGACGAATGTTTCTGTGTATGTAACATGCACTACCCAATAAACGAACTGTTGTCTACATAGAGATATAGTTAGCTTAATGTCTGTTTGAATTGCGTGCGTGTGACTTTAAACAAATCTTCATTTACAAATGTGGTTAACTTTGAATTAATTGGATAAATGAATATGGAAAGAGATATCTTATCCAGTGTTGATATTACATCAATTTCAGAAGTGAAAGAAATTAGTTCACAGAGAGTAGTTTTATCTATAAAAAAAATCTGATTAGATGTTCATAAAGAATCAATAGAAATAATACCGAGAGAGATTAAAATGATTCGTGGGTCTTTAGCGACACATTCGGCCATAATCCAAATAAAGCTCACCAGTTTTATCAAGTTTGTTTTAACATTACAGCTAATAATGTTAAAGACACTGACTTTAAATTACAACGTACTTTGTCATCACGTGAGACCAAGTCGTGTACATCTATGATACACATACTTCGAATGTTGGACTGTTATTTTCCACAGTAATGCTACTAAAAAAACTGCATACATAGCACTATGGTTATTGTCAGTTTATCGCTTCATGCAGTCTGGTTTACAGTATCCTGTCGTTATTTGTTTGAGTAAACATGTTTTCAAACTACAAAAAGCAGAAGTGATGAAGTTTCACGTAAAAATTGTAGGACTTCAGTTGACAAAGTAGATAGGGTTAATGTTTGTAGTTTCACAAAACAATCACTTTCAATCATGTCTTCTGATAACAGAGAACTGTAAAATAATCATACAATAGGTTTAATAGTTTTATCTTAGAAAATGCATACAAATATCTTTGAATTATATTTGATATTCTTAAGCATTCTAAGTATTATATATACGACTCATTTACAAAGCAAAATATTTATTTCTTTGCAACAAATGTTTTCGTCCTTGTGAACAACGTTTCTCTTGTTCTCACTTGTCACAGAAACACTAAACATCTTATTTATACATATTAAACTAAGATAATTATCAAAGAAATTAGACGTTCTATGCGTTGCAGAGGAAATAGAACGTGGGAAGTTTCAGACTCCAGTGTGTACCTTCACTTTTAAGTCATGAAGTTACAAGAGTTTTTACGTTTTATACAAAATTTTCTTGGAGTAAAGATGTTCGTGAGCTGTCTTAGTAAATGGCAGATTCGAGTATTTGTGTTTATTTCGTGTGTTTTTTTGTCAAATGTTTTGGGTTCTGATGACGGACGAGCAAAAAAAAAGTGATACTCATTCTTCAATTTATTTTCTCAATGTCAAAATGTATGAGATGTCAATTTCTACTACGTATGTATCACAGCACGTGTGTTAGTCGCACGAGGCGTACATGTGTTTTGCTGATAAGTTGAGTGAAAACGCACGCCACGAATATATGTATATTTCTTTTACCAGTTACACAGAAAAAATAGTTCTGGCTACCAGAACTAGTCTCACCTGTTTCTCAAAGTCTTTATTTCTCGATCTAGAACCTTCTAATCATTAATAACAATTTATATACAAGGTTATCTGTCAAACATATCACAAGCACATTGCTTAAAGTCTCAAATACTTCTTACTGTAGCTCAGAAAGGTAAAATACTTCTTACTGTAGTTCAGAGTGCTAAAATACTTCTTACTGTAGCTCAGAAAGGTAAAATACTTCTTAATGTAGTTCAGAGTGGTAAAATACTTCTTAATGTAACTCAGAGTGGTAAAATACTTCTTAATGTAGCTCAGAGTGGTAAAATACTTCTTAATGTAGCTCAGAGTGGTAAAATACTTCTTAACGTAATTCAGAGTGGTAAAATACTTCTTAATGTAGCTCAGAGTGATAAAATACTTCTTAATGTAGTTCAGAGTGATAAAATACTTCTTAATGTAGTTCAGAGTGGTAAAATACTTCTTAATGTAACTCAGAGTGGTAAAATACTTCTTAATGTAGCTCAGAGTGGTAAAATACTTCTTAATGTAGTTCAGAGTGGTAAAATACTTCTTAATGTAACTCAGAGTGGTAATATACTTCTTAATATAGCTCAGAGTGGTAAAATACTTCTTAACGTAGTTCAGAGTGGTAAAATACTTCTTAATGTAACTCAGAGTGGTAAAATACTTCTTAATGTAGCTCAGAGTGGTAAAATACTTCTTAACGTAATTCAGAGTGGTAAAATACTTCTTAATGTAACTCAGAGTGGTAATATACTTCTTAATGTAGTTCAGAGTGGTAAAATACTTCTTAATATAATTCAGAGTGATAAAATACTTCTTACTGTAGCTCAGAGTGATAAAATACTTCTTAATGTAGTTCAGAGTGGTAAAATACTTCTTAATGTAACTCAGAGTGGTAAAATACTTCTTAATGTAGCTCAGAGTGGTAAAATACTTCTTAACGTAATTCAGAGTGGTAAAATACTTCTTAATGTAACTCAGAGTGGTAATATACTTCTTAATGTAGTTCAGAGTGGTAAAATACTTCTTAATATAGTTCAGAGTGATAAAATACTTCTTACTGTAGCTCAGAGTGATAAAATACTTCTTAATGTAGCTCAGAGTGATAAAATACTTCTTACTGTAGCTCAGAGTGATAAAATACTTCTTAATGTAGTTCAGAGTGGTAAAATACTTCTTAATGTAACTCAGAGTGGTAAAATACTTCTTAATGTAGCTCAGAGTGGTAAAATACTTCTTAATGTAGCTCAGAGTGGTAAAATACTTCTTAATGTAACTCAGAGTGGTAATATACTTCTTAATGTAGCTCAGAGTGGTAAAATACTTCTTAACGTAGTTCAGAGTGGTAAAATACTTCTTAATGTAACTCAGAGTGGTAAAATACTTCTTAATGTAGCTCAGAGTGGTAAAATACTTCTTAACGTAATTCAGAGTGGTAAAATACTTCTTAATGTAACTCAGAGTGGTAATATACTTCTTAATGTAGTTCAGAGTGGTAAAATACTTCTTAATATAGTTCAGAGTGGTAAAATACTTCTTAATGTAGTTCAGAGTGGTAAAATACTTCTTAATGTAACTCAGAGTTGTAAAATACTTCTTAATGTAGCTCAGAGTGGTAAAATACTTCTTAACGTAATTCAGAGTGGTAAAATACTTCTTAATGTAACTCAGAGTGGTAATATACTTCTTAATGTAGTTCAGAGTGATAAAATACTTCTTAATGTAACTCAGAGTGGTAATATACTTCTTAATGTAACTCAGAGTGGTAATATACTTCTTAATGTAACTCAGAGTGGTAATATACTTCTTAATGTAGTTCAGAGTGGTAAAATACTTCTTAATATAGTTCAGAGTGGTAAAATACTTCTTAATGTAGCTCAGAGTGGTAAAATACTTCTTAATGTAGCTAAGAGTGGTAAAATACTTCTTAATGTAGCTAAGAGTGGTAAAATACTTCTTACTGTAGCTCAGAGTGGTAAAATACTTCTTAATGTAGCTCAGAGTGGTAAAATACTTCTTACTGTAGCTCAGAGTGGTAAAATACTTCTTAATGTAGCTCAGAGTGGTAAAATACTTCTTAATATAGTTCAGAGTGGTAAAATACTTCTTAATGTAGCTCAGAGTGGTAAAATACTTCTTAATGTAGCTCAGAGTGGTAAAATACTTCTTAATGTAGTTCAGAGTGGTAAAATACTTCTTAATGTAGCTCAGAGTGGTAAAATACTTCTTACTGTAGCTCAGAGTGGTAAAATACTTCTTAATGTAGCTCAGAGTAGTAAAATACTAAAATACTTCTTAATGTAGCTCAGAAGGGTAAAATACTTCTTAATGTAGTTCAGAGTGGTAAAATACTTCTTAATGTAGCTCAGAGTGATAAAATACTTCTTAATGTAACTCAGAGTGGTAATATACTTCTTAATGTAACTCAGAGTGGTAATATACTTCTTAATGTAGTTCAGAGTGGTAAAATACTTCTTAATATAGTTCAGAGTGGTAAAATACTTCTTAATGTAGCTCAGAGTGGTAAAATACTTCTTACTGTAGCTCAGAGTGGTAAAATACTTCTTAATGTAGCTCAGAGTGGTAAAATACTTTTTAATGTAGCTCAGAGTGGTAAAATACTTCTTAATGTAGTTCAGAGTGGTAAAATACTTCTTAATGTAGCTCAGAGTGGTAAAATACTTCTTAATGTAGCTCAGAGTGGTAAAATACTTCTTAATGTAGCTAAGAGTGGTAAAATACTTCTTACTGTAGCTCAGAGTGGTAAAATACTTCTTACTGTAGCTCAGAGTGGTAAAATACTTCTTACTGTAGCTCAGAGTGGTAAAATACTTCTTACTGTAGCTCAGAGTGGTAAAATACTTCTTAATGTAGCTCAGAGTGGTAAAATACTTCTTAATGTAGCTCAGAGTGGTAAAATACTTCTTACTGTAGCTCAGAGTGATAAAATACTTCTTAATGTAGTTCAGAGTGGTAAAATACTTCTTAATTTAACTCAGAGAGGTAAAATACTTCTTAATATAGTTCAGAGTGGTAAAATACTTTTTAATGTAGCTCAGAGTGGTAAAATACTTCTTAATGTAACTCAGAGTGGTAAAATACTTCTTACTGTAGCACAGAGTGGTAAAATACTTCTTAATGTATCTCAGAGTGGTAAAATACTTCTTAATGTAACTCAGAGTGGTAAAATACTTCTTAATGTAGTTCAGAGTGGTAAAATACTTCTTAATGTAGCTCAGAGTGGTAAAATACTTCTTACTGTAGCTCAGAGTGGTAAAATACTTCTTAATGTAACTCAGAGTGGTAAAATACTTCTCCATGTCGTTCAGATATGTCAACTGGTTCTTCTTGTAGTTCAGAGTGATGAACGTTTTTTAAGTGAATGTGACCGTTATATCCTATGTGGTTGAGATCTGAGTTGTCACCTCGTCAGCACAGTGGTGGTTGAAATCTGAGTTGTCACCTCGTCAGTACAGTGGTGGTTGAAATCTGAGTTGTTACCTCGTCAGTACAGTGGTAGTGTCCTTTATCTTTGAAGACAATCCATTATCTCAAGGAATGAAATGTATTTCAGTACATGTGGAATGGAACTTTGTTTCACGTGTGTGATGTAGAGCAGAGTCATTGTGGAATATACAATGGTTAGCTACGCTTAACTGAGTCTGAATGTTTAACTGGGGTTAGATAATACAGACATACCTTAATGCATTTACATTGTTTGCCACAATATACAGGTTCTCAAACTGTGGGCAGAGAGCTGTCCATTTATCACGTGACCTGATAGATATCACATAGAAACATTCGGGATACAAGTCTTTCCTTCATGGACATCTTATACACTCCATTTCACGAAACACACTCGGGTTGAGCTTTAATTGAAATAGAATGTCCCAACGGCTGATTGTATTAACCATTTATAATTATAGACTACTGTGAAGGAAGCTAGTCAAAAGCTACACAACGGCTGATTGTATTAGCCATCTCTCTAAATATAGACTACAGTGAAGGAGTCTAGTTAAAAGCACCATCCGCCAACTTTTTGGATATATTTACCTGACCAAATGATAATGCGTCCTTGACCTCAAAGTGTACTATTTCTGTTGCGGTAGGGGAAAGTTAGACTCACAATCTAGAATTCTAAGGACTTGGACTTGTATTTTAAATAATTATCAATCGTCTCTGTTTGTTTCTCTTTGTTGGTGCCACTTCTGAATACGTTCGTTTCATTTTTAATAATCCTGTTTCACTTTTGTAGCCATCCACTTCAAGTTCACTACCCGTTTAAATTTGAAACCTATCTATTTCCCTTTCAAAGCCATCCACTTCACTTTTGAACCTATCCGTTTAAAATTGAAACCTATCTATTTCCCTGTCAAAGCCATCCACTTCACTTTTACTACCCGTTTAAATTTGAAACCTATCTATTTCCCTTTAAAAGCCATCCTCTTCACTTTCGAACCTACCCGTTTAAATTTGAAACCTATCTATTTCCCTTTAAAAGCCATCCACTTCACTTTCGAACCTACCCGTTTTAATTTAAACCTATCCACTTCACTTTCAAAGCCATCCACTTCATTTTCGAACCTACCCGTTTAAAGTTAAAACCTATCTATTTCACTTTCAAAGTCATACACTTTACTTTCGAACCTACCTGTTTTAATTTGAAACCTATCTATTTCACTTTCAAAGCCATCCACTTCACTTTCGAACCTACCCGTTTTAATTTAAAACCTATCCACTTCACTTTCAAAAACATCCCATTCATTTTCGAACCTACTCGTTTAAATTTAAAACCTATCTATTTCACTTTCAAAGTCATTCACTTCACTTTCTAACCTACCTGTTTAAATTTGAAACCTATCTATTTCCCTTTAAAAGCCATCCACTTCACTTTCGAACCTACCCATTTTAATTTGAAACCTATCCACTTCACTTTCGAACCTACCCGTTTTAATTTGAAATCTATCCACTTCACTTTCAAAGCCATCCACTTTACTTTCGATCCTACCGTTTTAATTTGAAACCTATCCATTTCACTTTCAAAGTCACCCACTTTACTTTTTAACCAACCATTTTAATTTGAAACCTATCCACTTCACTTTCAAAGCCATCCATCTCACTTTCGAACTTACCCGTTTAAATTTAAAACCTATCTATTTCACTTTCAAAGTCATCCACTTCACTTTCGAACCTACCTGTTTTAATTTGAAACCTATCCACTTCACTTTCAAAGCCATCCACCTCACTTTCGAACCTACCCGTTTAAATTTAAAACCTATCTATTTCACTTTCAAAGTCATCCACTTCACTTTCGAACCTACCCATTTATATTTGAAACCTATCTATTTTTTTTTCAAAGCCATCCACTTCGCTTTCGAACCTACCCATTTAAATTTGAAACCTATCTATTTCCCTTTAAAAGCCATCCACATCTCTTTCGAACCTACCCGTTTTAATTTGAAACCTATCCATTTCACTTTCAAAGTCACCCACTTTACTTTTGAACCTACCATTTTGATTTGAAACCTATCCACTTCACTTTCGAACCTACCCGTTTAAATTTAAAACCTATCCACTTCACTTTCAAAGTCATCCACTTCACTTTCGAACCTACCCGTTTTAATTTGAAAGCTATCCACTTCACTTTCAATCCTACCCGTTTAAATTTGAAACCTATCCATTTCACTTTCAAAGCCATCCCCATCTCTTTCGAACCTACCCGTTTTAATTTGAAACCTATCCATTTCACTTTCAAAGTCACCCACTTTACTTTTGAACCTACCATTTTGATTTGAAACCTATCCACTTCACTTTCGAACCTACCCGTTTAAATTTAAAACCTATCCACTTCACTTTCAAAGTCATCCACTTCACTTTCGAACCTACCCGTTTTAATTTGAAAGCTATCCACTTCACTTTCAATCCTACCCGTTTAAATTTGAAACCTATCCATTTCACTTTCAAAGTCATCCACTTCACTTTCGAACCTACCCGTTTTAATTTGAAACCTATCCATTTCACTTTCAAAGTCATCCACTTCACTTTCAATCCTACCCGTTTAAATTTAAAACCTATCCACTTCACTTTCAAAGTCATCCACTTCACTTTCGAACCTACCCGTTTTAATTTGAAACCTATCCATTTCACTTTCAAAGTCACCCACTTTACTTTTGAACCTACCATTTTGATTTGAAACCTATCCACTTCACTTTCGAACCTACCCGTTTAAATTTAAAACCTATCCACTTCACTTTCGAACCTACCCGTTTTAATTTGAAAGCTATCCACTTCACTTTCGAACCTACCGTTTTAATTTGAAACCTATCCACTTCACTTTCACCTTTAATAACTCCTTTTCACACACACACCCCACTTTCAATTTTGCATGAACCTGTTTCGTTTTCAAACATATCCGTTTCACGTGTTCCATCCAGTTCACAAAATGGTAAGTTTCGTGTGAAACTTCGTGTATAATTTGCTGTTTAATAATACATATATGTACATGATTTAAAAGGTAGGAAGTTATTTTTGTGCAGTAGCCAACTTTATGAAGTACCTGACGGCGTAGTTAGAGTGATCCATTAATTGGGTCGTACTACCACTCATTTTACCCTAATTATCTTTACAGCGAGAGGTTTCTGACACCTCACTGATCAAAGCTATTTTCGTATAATTCACTCTATCTATTTGTTGAGAAGCCCAGTCAGCACGCACTTCAATCATATTTACCGTGTAAAATGTTTCACATTGTAGCACTTCAATCATATTTACCGTGTAAGACGTTTCACACTGAAACGCTGCCTGAAAGACGTTTCAATAATGCGGTCTTTGAATTATCAACAGACACGTATTTTGCAACATGTTCATTCAATTGTTCAAATCAAGACAAACACCTGAACAATTTGTTTTTGATTTTCTCAATTTGGCGCAAATCTACACGAGGGGTATCTGCGCTAGCCGTCAGTATTTTAGTAATGTAAGACTAGAGGAAAGGCAGCTAGTCATAACCACCCACCTACTCTTACCAACAAATAGTGGGATTGACCGTATTACTATAACACCCCTAGGACTGAAAGGAGGAACATATTTGGTGTGGCAGGGAATCAACCCCGCGACCCTTGGATCACTTATCGAGTACCTTAACCACCTGGCTATGCTGGAGCCTATCCATTTTTTAAAAAAAATCCTTCTACAATAAGTGTTCTGGGTGTCCATTGTTAGCAAGGGTACCTTCTTCCAAGCTTGTTGATTTTGCTCTGTTTCATTTCCCGAGTAGTTGTTACTCACTTGTGAACCTTTCGGGTGTATTTCTTTTCGTGAAGCTAGTTAGAAACAGTTTGTGGCCTTTTATAAATTAATCCCATAGTAAGATATAACAAGGGTCATATTGTATAAGAAAATGCTTCTCAGAGGAGTTGTTTTCCTTCAATGAATTAATCCGATGGTATGGCAGAAAAATTGTCATGAAATATAGAAAGTAAGTAACATTAAGGGGGATTGTCTCCCCCTTTATGAATTAGTCATATAGAAAGGCAAAACAAAGTCTACGATATAAAAAGAGAAAGGAACCTCAATGGGAATTTGCTTCTATTTATGTAAGTACACAAGACTAAAATTGGGTTTCGATACCTGTCGTGTACAAAGTACAGATAGCCCACTCTGTAGCTTTATGCCTTACAAAAACCAGCCGACGATGTCTTCTACGAATGTGTTGAAATCTTGAGCACAACTAGCATCTAATATGTTAAACAGGAACGGGACCTGTGATTTAAAACATTTCCAAACTTGGTTATCTCTGACTATATAAGCCCTGCGTGGCCAGGTGGTTAAGGCACTCGACTCGTAATCTGAGGGTCGCGGGTTCGAATCCCCGTCACAAAAAATATATTCGCCCTTTGAGCGATGGGGGCATTATTATGTGACGGTCAATTCCACTATTCGTTGGTAAAAGAGTGTCCAAGAGTTTGCTGGCGGTGGGTGATGATGACTAGCAGGCTTCCCTCTAGTCTTACACTACTATATTAGAGAAGGCGAGCGCAGGTAGCCCACGAGTAGCTGTACGAGAAATTCAAAACCAAAACCTGACCATATAGAGAGAGCGGTTTATTTCCTTGACGTCCTTTTTTAAGAATGTAATTCATCGAAAAACATGCTTTAATAAAGTGACATGTTAGGCTGAGTGTATTAGCATTTTCAGAAATATGGTATTAAAAGGTAGTAAACTAATATTGGAATATGGTAAACTGGAAGGAGAGTTCGGTCTCCATAAATGATGTCTTGAATTATTCATTAACGGAATAAAAATCAGAGTAGAAGAAAACACGGTAGCAGGATGTGTAGTGGTGTCTCTGTGCTTGAAAATAGCCAATAAAATAATAACAACTTCGTTTACAACAAATCTAAAAATAATCACAGCTCGATGTATTGATTACGTATGAATGACGAAATATCAGAGGAATATTACTCCCTCAGTGTTAGACAAACTTAAAAGCTCCTATTGGTCCCAGTATAAAAGTCACGACAAGTCTCGTGAGTAACATAAAATGTTGCATGCTGTGACTTTGTTATAAGAATGATAGTAAATATATCAACGTGATGGTTAGGGATAAGCTGTTGACGACTAATTATCCTTCCTTCTAGTCAGTAGCTCAAAATTAGAGATGTTGCCTCATTAGTCATAAATACAAAAGCGACATCTTCAATTTGTTCTTTGTTGTTGTGTTTTGCTCTAAAGAAATAAGAAATGGTGTGGTGTAATTATTGTCAATACATTTTATTTTAATAACGTAGAAATATAATTCTATCCACCAAAACATTTTCATATGTTTGAGGTCTACTGTGATGGTATTGTGTTTATTTTCAGTTTAAATGAAACATTACTGAGTTGTTTCCAGTGGGACAGTGATGAGTCATTGGGTTTACAATGCGAAAATCATGGGTTCGAATTCCCTTGGTGGAAACTGCAGATAGCCCGATGTGGCTTTGATATAAAACACATATACACATTTCTGAATCAGTTAGGAGATCTAATGCTTGCCAGAAAATTTGTAAACCTTTCACAACAGGTCGTCCTACAAAGAAATATTCTAGTCGCCATAAAATTAATACAATGTTTGAGGTAATTTCAGAAAATCAATGTGTATATATACATGTACAATTAAATGGGTAAACAAGGTAGCACCAACGGACGTTTCTCTTGTCAACACCGTTTCGTTACTTACTCTTCTAACAATCTGCAAATAAAGCCTAGTGGATTCTTTGAAGATTTATTCAAGACGTCCTTGTTTGGTTGAGATCAAACTCATCAACACAGTTTTGAATGTGATAATATTAAATAAATACCAACAAAGATACAAGATGTTCTATGTGTTTTACACACACTTAATATTAAATTAAATTTTGTTTTGACGCAGTAATCAAAGGAATCATTGACCGGAACTGAACAAGAACACATCAGTTTAAATCGGTTTCGTTAATACTTGTAACAGGTGAAAGGTAGGTTTCTTGTACATACAATACACGACACAGTATATTTGTTTTCCTTTAACACAGATTTATAGTTTGAACTATAAGAGTACATATTGTTCTCACAAAAAGGAAATTGTCATAATCTTCATAATCACTTTATCAGAACCTTCACCATTTGTCAGGAATGACTGTTTTTCTCTACGATAGTGTCTGTTCTCGTTGTGGTCTAAACTTTTGAAGATGGCGGAAAGGTCATTGCAAAGTTCATCGTAGCTACAGTGATATGAACAAAATTTACTCCAGTAACAGAAAAGTACCTGTGCCTAGACCTCACAAAGTAGTGGGGATCATAGTAACTAACAAGATAAGAATAGGATGTTTGTTCTCAAGCCAACATCGTTACTAGTTCTAAATCTGAAAATGTTTGATATTCCAGTCATGACAGCGTTTTCAAAGGTATGGAAATTCTTACCAATCCAATCATGACAGCATTTTAAAAGGTATAGAAATTCCTACCAATCCAATCGTGACAGCATTTTAAAAGGTATAGAAATTCCTACCAATCCAATCGTGACAGCATTTTAAAAGGTATAGAAATTCCTACCAATCCAATCGTGACAGTCTGGTGAAAGTTATGTGAACTACTGACAACACAATCTAAACTAAATAAAAATGATTGTTCAAGACATGGACAAACTCTGAGCTCGTCATTTATTCTTGTTCAAGTAATATTTGCCTGATACCGGGTTGTGCAATAAAAAAGAGTAACATCTATGGATTAGTGTTTACTTCAAATTCAGGAACCCCAAACCAAGTTTCATACAAACTCACACATGTTGGTACGGTTGTTCCACCTTCAGAATGTCTTAAAATACCTTTTCTCGATGACAAGAGCGCCATTATCTGTAAATAATGTTAAAATAACATAAATAATGAGTAATTACTTTTCACTAATGTTGCCTTCGAGTAAACAGCATAATTGTTTCATGTAGCATTGCATAATGGGTAATGCATCTGTCAACTGTTTACTACACTAAATATTGGATAAAGTTACATTAACGATGATAAACTAATTAGTTAGATAACAATCATGAACAAAGAAACCCATGGGATTTACTAAAATGCCACATCGAAACACTTACTATTTATTATTAGAGACTTTGATGTTAGTACACAGAATATATATGTAATAAAGATCTTCTGGTGAGCCTCCATCATAAACAAATGGTTCAGTCAGTATGACAACCACGTGTATAAACTGTAAGCATAAATCGAAATGTCTTATCGATTTGAGCTCAGTTATGAAATAAGGTGCTTTTATATTAAGCTAAAATACAGAAAGTTCACCATCCAGTGATTATCTTAAGAGACACTGCACGTGGTGGTTTATAGTCTGTAACGACGCACGAACGTTCCAGGTGACTTTCTCTGACAAACCCAGTGAGTTTTCCCTTCAGTAAATCATTAGAATGTCTCTTGATTATTGGAGTATTTTTACCGATAAGTCCTCTGAATCTGAAATGACTATATTAGTCTTCAGATCCTTACTTTATACAAACACAAAAGTGACAAATAATTAGAAAACCAATTTGAAACGTAATTTATTAACACCTGACGATAGAAGAAATACTTATACACGAAATGTCCAACTATGTACAGGTAGAACCAACAACACTTATACAAGAAACGCCTAACTATGTACAGGTAGAACCAACAACACTTATACAAGAAACGCCTAACTATGTACAGGTAGAACCAACAACACTTATTCACGAAACGCCTAACTATGTACAGGTAGAACCAACAACACTCATACAAGAAACGCCTAACTACGTACAGGTAGAACCAGCAACACTCATACAAGGAACGTCTAACTATATACAGGTAGAACCAACAACACTCATACAAGAAACGTCTAACTGTGTACAGGTAGAACCAACAATACTCATACAAGAAACGTCTCACTATGTACAGGTAGAACCAACAATACTCATACAAGAAACGTCTAACTAGGTACAGGTAGAATCAACAATACTCATACAAAAAACGTCTAACTAGGTACAGGTAGAACCAACAATACTCATACAAGAAACGTCTAACTAGGTACAGGTAGAACCAACAATACTCATACAAGAAACGTCTAACTAGGTACAGGTAGAAGCAACAACACTAATACAAGAAACATCTAACTATGTACAGGTAGAAGCAACAACACTTATACACGAAACGTCTGACTATGTACAGGTAGAAGCAACAACACTAATACAAGAAACGTCTGACTATGTACAGGTAGAAGCAACAACACTTATACACGAAACATCTGACTATCTACAGGTAGAATCAACAATACTTATACAAGAAACGTCTAACTATGAACAAGTAGAACCAACAATACTTATACAAGAAACGTCTAACTATGAACAAGTAGAACCAACAATACTTATACACGAAACGCCTAACTATGTACAGGTAGAACCAACAATACTTAAAACATATAACAATATTTACTATAATCAGGATCACCTAATTCTCCAACTCACTAAAAGTATATTGACACCAGGACTGATTGTGTATGTTTTTAATCGACACTCGTACCATGTTTACATGATATCTGTTGCTTTTGTATGTTTTAAATGGACACGCCCATGTTTTCATAACATCTGTTACTTTTGTACATTTTAAATCAAGATGCGTTATCTTTCAGTTGTTTATACAAATATATAACGTTAGTCTTCAACTGTTTATATACATATAACGTGTTATCCTTCATTTGTTTATTCATACATATAACGTGTTATCCTTCATTTGTTTATTCATACATATAACGTGTTATCCTTCAGCTGTTTCAGTTATGTCGAGAAAACCCACTTGTAGAGTATATGTAAACATGGCTCGTTTGGGTTGAGAAAATATTGTACTTAGAGGGGCGAACAGCGTTACACAACTCCTTTCAAACATGTGGTCAGCCTCCGGTCAGTTACCTTTTCCTTTCTTGGTGAACTTGACGATGACCGAAGAAGGTCGAAACATTGTTCGCTCCTCCACGTAAAATATTTTTTTAACCTAAACGAGTCGTTTTTACATATATATTTCCTTTCAGCTGTTTATACATGCATTTTACGTGTTATCCTTCATCTATTTATGTATTCATAAAATAACGTGTTCTCCCTCAGCTGTTTACATATACATAAAACGTGTTATCTGTTATAAAACCGTAAAATTATTGTTCCGTGCACTAACTTGTATTTAGCTATTTATGGTGATTTTGCTCGGCCAGTGTTTCCTAGAATAGCTACAAAATCCTTCAAAAGACATTAAAATGGAGATTAAAACCGAACAGTAAAATTTGTACAGAAACAGCACATAAATAATAAAATGATTGAGGGTCAGAAGGATTGAACATAAATTATGAATAACATGTTTCTATCCCGTCGATCTTAAATTTTATATCCTTCTTTAATTATTTATCAAACATTTTATTACATTGAAACATTAATATTATTCTGTTCAGAGGTACTGCACCGAGCCACTATCTTTATTCTGTTCAGAGGTACTGCTCCGAGCCACTATCATTATACTGTTCAGAGGTACTGCTCCGAGCCACTATCATTATTCTGTTCAGCGGTACTGCACCGAGCCACCATCATTATTCTGTTCTGAGGTACTGCACCGAGCCACTATCATTATCCTGTTCTGAGGTGCTGCTCCGAGCCACTATAATTATTCTGCTCTGAGGTACTGCTCTGAGCCACTATCATTATTCTGTTCAGAGGTACTGCAACGAGCAACTATCATTATTCTGTTCTGAGGTACTGCACCGAGCCACTAAAATTATTCTGTTCTGAGGTACTGCTCCGAGCCACTGTCATTATTTCTGTTCTGAGGTGTTGCTCCGAGCAACTATCATTATTCTGTTCTGAGGTACTGCACCGAGCCACTAAAATTATTCTGTTCTGAGGTGCTGCACCGAGCCACTATATTTATTCTGTTCAGAGGTACTGCAACGAGCCACTATCACTATTCTGTTCTGAGGTACTGCACCGAGCCACTATCATTATTCTGTTCAGAGGTACTGCTCCGAGCCACTATAATTTATATATAATCAATCATATTGCTAGCTCACAAACTAAAAACCTATCCTTACAATGAGATCACAAACTAAATCCTAACCATACAATTAGTTCAAAAACCAAAGGAATTACTTGTAATATGGCGTGCTCTTGCGAAAGAAACTTTTGGAAGGTTTGTTGGTTCTAACCCTAACACGTTCTGGTGACGTTCGAAAAGAGTACTTAGCGCAAATCATGTCTTCTTATGCATTACTATAACAAATCTCGAGCCATTACTACATAAAAAGATCTAAGTGAGTCTAATACAGTTGTTAATAATAGATTAGGTGCACTAACTGTGGAAGAAGTCACGTGACCCTTTAGCGTGAGCACGTGTCTGCTAATTGACCATTAAACTAATGTTTCTTTGTTAGTTTTCTGAAATTCGTGCAAAGCTACACGAGGGCTATCTTCGTTAGTCGTCCCTAATTCAGTAGTGTAATACTAGAGGGAAAGCAGTTAGTCATCACCACTCACAACAAACTCTTGGGCTACGCTCTTACCAACGAACATAAGGATTGATTGACTGTCACATTATATCGTCCCAACGGCTGAAAGGGCAAGCATGTTTTGGTGTGACAAGGATTCAAACCTGCGATCCTCGGATTACGAGTATAAGTGCCTTAACCAACAAGCCACACAGAGCCATTGAACTAATAACTCCTTACTAATGACTGTACACACTTCCAGTGCACCAAAAGTGCACCATTTCAAATGTATTGATTATTATCACCTCAAGATAACGGACGTCGTCTTTCTTATTTTATTAAGAACTACGAAACCAGCCAAGTACATTAATGTATTTATCAAATTGTTGTTTTACCAATTAGAGTAATAAATACCCTTAGTTTTAGTTCCGACCAGATAAATAAGACGTTAATATTGGGGTCATGCAATGTCTTTGTTTACATTTGCTAATGATATCAAATACTCGCATCTCAGATATGTAGCCCCCTGCTAGTACAGCGGTATGTCTTCAACGCTAAAATCAGGGATTCGATTCCCCTCGGTGGGCTCAGCAGACAGCTTAATGTGGCTTTGCTATAAGAAAACACACATTCAGATATGTAGCTTTCGTCATTGTCATGACATTTATATATTTCGGTTACACCTTATTCTTTCATCTAGTAAAGTACGAAAGTTATTTATAGAAATATTCTGAAATGTATTCAGGTATTGAAACTTATAAAACTACCAAGATAACCAAGTTTTGTTTTCTGGTATGAAAAAATATTTTATCCAATCACTTAGTGTAGGGTTCTGTTGTTTTTTTTTAATAGTCTTAGCGAATTTGATGACCAACCATAACGCCACGTGTGATTATTCGGTTAGTTGGAAAAATGTACAGAGTACAGAAAATCACTGAAACACCAGCGAACTGAATCTAGTCCACCATTTGAAATCTGATGACGTAAAGAGATGCGATTCTGATCGACCAATCGAAACATTTTTTTTGAATTTCGTTCCAAGTTTTCAAATATAGATATTTGTTTGTTTGTTTTTTGTTTTTGGAAATTCGCACAAAGCTACTCGAGAGCTATCTGTGCTAGCCGTCCCTAATTTTGCAGTGTAAGACTAGAGGGAAAGCAGCTAGTCATCACCACCCACCGCCAACTCTTGGGCTACTCTTTTACCAACGAATAGTGGGATTGGCCGTCACATTATACACCCCCACGGCTGGGAGGGCGAGCATGTTTAGCGCGACGCGGGCGCGAACCCGCGACCCTCGGATTACGAGTGCATGCCTTAACGCGCTCGGCCATGCCAGGCCATAGATATTTGAATTTCATCTGAGACTTTGTAACCTGAATGTTGTATGCGTTTAAATAAATTGTTAACATACTCCCAACAGAAAACAAAATAACAAAAGTCTCGGTACTCTTATCGTTATGATTGGTATTTGTGTTGGTTGTTTGGGGGCGCTGATTGATTAGCTATCGCCTCTAGATGAAAATGATACATTAGCTTTGTAAATGTTTATATATAAATATAGTTTTTGACGAACTAAAATGCAAATAAATAAAGTTTTAATTGGGGCTGCTTTATTATGCACTTGGCTATATGAATGAATTGTTGTTTTATATTAATAGGTAAGCAGACTGTATTATAGAGTAAAGAACATTTCTTGAGTCATGTACAGGTTAACAAAGAGAGTTTGGAGTTTGCAACTGACAATTGCCTGATACACGTCTTACGGAGGATGGTATAAACGGGCGCGGGATTGTAGAGGGCGTTGCAGTTAGATGTTATGTTATTAATTAGTATAGGTCTAAATGTATTCCTTTATATTGGTTTAGTTGTTGTATAGCTAGGACTTCTTCAATTTTCCATCTGTTTGTATTTATTTCTCAACTTAGCATTTGGGAGTTTTCTTTGGTAATGTACTGTTTATTTGATATGCAGTGTTCGAAAACGTGCTGAGGTGTTTGTGTGTGGGGGATGCTCTGTGAAGTTGATTTTTGATAGGGTAATCTTCTGGAAACCGAACAGACAAACCTGAAGCTAAAACAATTGTATTACTAAGTTACATAACAAAAATAAGTTAAATATGTAAATCGAAATATGGTGAAACAGTATGTACGAAAATGCTGTTGAATCACGTGATGCAACCGAAAACTGATTGGATAATAGTGTGTAATATATTTTAGTACCTTAAAACCCTGTTGAAACAAACACTCTTTCACTGTGGGCTTCCGGTAACTTGACACTATTTGATAGATCGTTCCTGGTGTGTATCACAAATCAGGTCTTTCTGTCGATTAGCAAGGGCTTAGTCCAAGATGGAAAACGCTTCCTAAACTTGGGCGTGTATCTGTTCATAAAGATATCAAGACTGGTTGTTATAGTCGGTTATATCACAACTCTAGAAAATATCCTGAAATTGGTAATCAGCCAAGAAGATTTCACTCAATAACATGCTTCGCATTTTTACACAAACTTAAGTAAGTTTATGAGATCTGATCTATCTAGTAAATTATTTTATCATGAAACGGTTTCATACGTATGGCTATAAAAAACAACAACATCCAAGTGACGAAAGCATCTCAAGGAGAAACTAATACAGGAGTAAAATACATTAGTAATAACACTGGTTTACAAAGAAATTGAGGCAAGCACAAAAATAGCTGTTTTAACCTAATTTGGGGGTGCTGAATTCAGATTTGGAATCCGTTTTTACTCATCACCTCTAGTTTTTTAGATATACAAACTGTACATTTTGTACACATACTGTACATAAAGGCGAATATATATTCAGGGTTAATTTCTAATATTATGTGACTTATGTCTTCTTTTTTAGTTATTATGCAATAAATGTAAGTGACAGCATTACATTATATATATATATATATATAACTATATATCAAGACGGATTTAGGCAGTTAAGCGTGGCCAACACGTCTCAATCAACAGCCAGTAGTGCACTGGCAGTCAGCGCAGGAGGTTGGTGTCCATTGACAATTGTGCTACACAATCTTTTGGGTATATATTTGTATTACAATTTCCAACGACGCACATAATTATTATTGCCTTACATATGATTTAGTTTTACTTTGTTTTTTTTTCAGATTCTCCAATGGCTTCAAGCTCGTCAAAACACCGAGGATGCCTCATTAAGGCCAATTCTTTCTGCTACGTGTGTGGGGACTTCACGACAGTTGCACAGCGTCGAACCATCACTTCCCTCCTCAGAACTGCCTACTTTCATTATTTTGACTGTAAAATTGATGATCAGGACAAATCTTGGGCTCCACACATCTGTTGTAAACCCTACTACAATGAACTAACTGCTTGATTTAATGGCAAGAAAGCGGCTTTTAACTTTGCAGTCCCGATGGTTTGGAGAGAGTCACGAAGCCATGCAGATGATTGTTATTTTTGTCTAACAAATATAACTGGTTTCAATGCATCTTCTAGAAAAAAGATCAAATATCTCAACCTTCCATCTGCTATGAGACCCGTTCCCCATTCAGATGATCTTCCTGTCCCAACACCTGCAGTAAACAAGGATCTTCTTTCCTCATCAGATGAAGAAATGCCTCCAAGGGAAGATTCTGCCAAGTCAATCTCTTCCGAAGATATTGACTCTTCTTATTCAGGAACAAGTGGCAACGAGCCACACTGGATCACGCAAGAAGACCTGAATGACCTTGCTCGTGATTTGTATCTGTCAAAACAGCAGTCAGAGCTCTTGGCTTCTCGGCTTAAACAGTGGAACCTAGTCCAGGAAGATGTAAGGATCACCAGTTTCAGGAATCGGAACAAAGACCTTGCTTCATTTTTCGACATGGAAAACAAGTTTTGCTACTGCACAAATGTACCTGGCTTGTTCACTTTCCTTGGTTTGCCACATAATCCTTCAGACTGGCATCTTTTCATAGACTCTTCCAAGCGAAGTCTCAAGGCTGTGCTTCTGCACAATACATACAACAAGTACCAGTGGAGTCTGTGTGGGGACCTCAAGGTCATTGGTCTTCTTATGGGTATGCAAGCGGGCTTCACAAAGTAATGTTGCTTTCTCTGTCTCTGGGATAGTCGAGCTGTAACCCAGCATTACAAGCAGAAAGACTGGGGATCTAGAAGCACTTTCGTTCCTGGCGAACACAGCATCAAGGAGAATCCTCTGGTTGACATGAAGAAGGTGCTTCTTCCTCCTCTTCACATCAAGCTTGGTTTGATGAAGAATTTCGTGAAGGCCACGGACAAAAATGGTGCTGCCTTCCAACACTTGTCTATTGTGTTCCCAGGTCTCAGTGCTGCTAAGCTCAAAGAGGGCATCTTTGTCGGACCTCAAATCCGAGAAGTGCTGAAGGATACTGATTTTGAGGAGCTTCTTACCTTAAAGGAACTGAGAGCATGGGAAGCATTTAAGTCTGTCTGTAGTGGCTTCCTTGGTAACACACGCGTACCAAATTACCAAGCCTGTATTGAGAAGTTGCTAAAGACTTATGAGGATATGGGATGCCGAATTTCACTCAAAATTCATTTTCTCCATTCCCACCTCAACTTTTTCCCTCCAAACCTTGGAGCAGTGAGTGATGAGCACGGAGAAAGATTCCACGAAGACATTACGAAGATGGAAAGCAACTACCAAGACAAGTGGAAACCCAGCATGATGGGAGACTTCTGCTGGATGCTCTTGCGTGACATCCCGGAGGCAAAATACACCAGATCATCTAAGAAAAACACACTTCTAACTGTCTGCAGTACTATGAATTGTGTACATTGTGTCATCCAAGTATATTTATTCTGTCAATGTTCTTTATCTATCCTGTTTTATCTCTAATAAGCTGCTGCAACTGTTGAAATAAGCACGTATATACTCTTATATGCAAAAACGGCTCGTTTGGGTTCAGAAAATATTTTAAAATAGAACGTAGAATAAATATGAACATTATATAGACAAATATGTTGTTTTTTTATAATAAACATTAAGTTTAAGTTCCATTGGATGTTACTAATCTGCGCTCAATGCTTGCAAAACCAAATTGAGAGAGAATAAAAGTGTTATTTTCGTACTTTAACTTCTGAATTTTAAATTATTAAGTAGTTTCCACTCCTGAATTTTAAATTATTAAGTAATAATAACTTCTGAATTCTAAATTAATAAGTAATTTTAACTTCTGTATACTCTTTGTTAAGTAATTTGTTTCCACTGCTAAATAAAACAAACGGACAAAAAGTTTGATCTTTAAGGTTCAGTCGCTGTTTGTCTGTTTCTGAGTTTGAGATATTTATTTAAATAATCCATAAACAGTACAGTCGGGTTCCTATCTTTGAGATGATTACTGACAATTAATTAACATTGCATTGGCCATCTGTTATTAAAAATACTGTCATTCGATGGGACAGCATTAACTCTACGGACTTACAACACTAAAATACGGAGTTCGATTCCTGGACAAAGTGCAGACCGATCACTGTGTGGCTTTACAGCAATAGAAAGAGTTATAGTATCTTATGTATTGTTTTGCCTGCCGAATATAAGAATATATATAAGTACATTTTTAGAGAGAAGTCATTTGAAATGTAATATTGGTTTTTGCATTTGAATGGATCTTTAAATAAACTATTTGTCTTATTCGGTTGTTGTTCTAATGGGATATTTCTTAAAATTGGGTTTTCCCTCCTTAATATTGTACCTGTTTCGTTTTTGTATCAGTTAAAGTACAGTATTGACCAATACGAGATCACAACGTTAAAGTGTCTTATATTTTACTAAACCTCCTAAGACCATGACTTGAAAGAACACCACACTGACAATTATACTTACATGAAACTGGAAGTTTGTTCTCTGCTTATCAATAAAAGTGTTAATACCCATACCAGAAGTTCTGAGATACGTTTTTTTATGTCATGTGGGTTTCTCGTCATCAAGTACAGTTTGCTATGTGTGTTACTGTAATACATTCACGCGCAACTTAGGAACGACAGAGGCGAGAGGTCGGTGGGGTGGTTGATATAAGAACTAAACCAAGTTTTACTCCAGTAATCAAGCAGTGTCAGAGAATTAAAAATCATGGATTTAGGGTTTCGCCTAGAGGCTTACGTAGGAAAGCTGTGAGATAGCGATTATTTTATCATTATAGCTGTGTTTATCGTTAATTTATTTCTTCATTCTATTCATTAGTGTATCCGTGAATTTTTAATTGCATTAGAATGCTCACTCACTTTCTAGATAATTACGTTTATTTTGGGTAAATATGTATGTACAATGAAACTTACACCAACTCCCCTGGCAGAGACATACAGACACTATTAATGGGTCAAAAGGTTATGTAAATTTATGATCACATGAGATGCACTCCCGTAACTTAAGCAGTGAATAAATACCATGTCAGAAGCTTCACTAAAAGAGAAAGACGAGACAGTGAATAATACAATAAGCGAGTTTTTTTTTTGTTTGTCACTAAGAATTCTTATCGATATTGAAAGGCGTTTTTGCTGTATTTTTGGGAATTAGTTTTTTTTCCCAGTTATTTTACGAATATCCATTATTTGAAATAATAGTGATATTTGTGACACATTGTTTATTAACATCAGCATTAAATTTTTGCTGGATGCGTGTTTTTTACCTCTTATTAGTAAATTTTGAATTTATTTTTCATTGAAAATTTTACTTTTGAGTATACGTTATATTGCACTCAGTTGACTGATGAAGAGAGATAACACTGTATCATTAGAAAACATTCATGTCCTCAGTAACGACTTTAGCCTGTCTAAATTTTCGATTTATTTCTTCAATTAAAACTGTCGTTTACTTCTCTATTAAATAAATATGGAGAAGCGATACGTAACGTTGTAGAGACGTGTACTTTTTCCTTTCTCAACCAACAAGAAGAACCCTAACGTGTGCCTAAAACTACATCTCTCGTGATCTGGGAAAATTCTCTTCATAGTCCTGGTAACAGCTAAAGAATGCAATGGTTTGGTATAATATGTGTGTATACCACATGTAAACAGCCACTGATATATCACATGTAAACAGCCACTGATATACCACATGTAAACAGCCACTGATAATAGCTTTAGCTGGTAAAAAGTGAATTATAGCTCAGAAAGTGACTGTTTTAGAATACTTTATGATTCCTCGTACGTATAACACACTTGTGCTACAGGTCCTCTGGTGAGTGTTTTCTGATGCTGAGCTGTTGGACAAGTCTTCCTGCCCCAGAAGTAAGAAAAACGTTCTTGTTATGTATAATAATTAACAACAACTTCAAATGTTTTATGCAAAATTAAGTTTTCAAAAATGTATTTACAGGTTCTAAGTATGAAAATTATAAGAGGAAACACGTTGTGTATTGAGGATTATAAGAGGAAACACGTTGTGTATTGAGGATTATAAGAGGAAACGCGTTGTGTATTGAGGATTTGGTGGAAAGAAATGCAGAAAAACACTGATGGTTTCACAAATTGTTTTTGTTCTAAATAATTCTTTATAAAGTCTTCAGTGTAGAGTTCTTAAAACCACAATACTCATTCCTAGACCAATCTAGTTCAGACAATTTATGTTCTTGTGTTATTTTGTCACATACAGGGTGTTCGAAAAGTCACTGTGCATTTATATATTTATTAACAGACATGTTTCAACATAGAATACAGGAGGTAAGTATGAATGACAATTATAAACAATGTTGAAAGTGACCCACGTTGGTATCAGTACAGGCCTGGGTCCTTCTTATTTTGTTTCTAAACATCGCTATCAGTTGCTGGAATGGCCCGGCATGGCCAAGCATGTTAAGGCGTGCGACTCGTTATCTGAAGGTCACGGGTTCACATCCCCGTCGCGCCAAATATGCTCGCCCTCCCAACTGTGAGGGCGTAATAATGTTACGGTCAATCCCACAATTCGATGGTAAAAAAGTAGCCCAAGAGTTGGCGGTGAGTAGTGATGACTAGCTGCCTTCCCTCTAGTCTTACACTACTAACACTGATAGCCCTCGAGTAGCTTTGTGCAAAATTCAAAAATAAAACAAACAAACAGTTGCTGGCTTGAAATAGACTTAATGAATGCTGTTATCGCTGATTACAAAACTGCACCGTGACTTCCCGAAAACCCTGTATTATCATCACGTGTATTGTATTCATCTTCAGTATAATACTGTTTCTTAATGATAAAGAATTTTTTCCATGCCTTGTTAGAAACACTTATGTAATGATGATGTATTACTTCTCTTCCATTAATTTCTTGATGATGAAGTCCTTAATTTCTTAATGATGAAATGTTGCATGCTTGATTTCTGAATGATGAAATGTTGCATGCTTGATTTCTGAATGATGATATTTGAAACTTAATGTTGCGAAAAAAAATGTTTTTACTGCTTTAGTCACGGTGAGAAATTTATTTTTGTATTTCAAGCTGGTTTGCTAATTTTGACTACTGTTGTTAACGGGTGGTGTTCATATTGGTGTTAAATTATATTCATGGAAATTATTATGATTTGCTAAGTGAGAAACAGCTGATGCCGACCTATTTTGGCTGGTATTTGTGTCTTTTAGTGATGTTAATTTATAAAAGGTAAATAAAATATATCAATATTTTATTTGAGTAGCTTGTCCTTCTACGAGAAGCAAACGTCACCTAAAACTAGTTCTATACGTTTACGAACCAGTAATCTAAAAAAAACCTCTGCTCTGAAATTACTTTATATGTGTGTTCTTGTAAGACGATTCTTTTGTAAGTCTTCGTTAATCACCCACTGCTTTTCATCTTCCCAATCGACTCCACTACCTGCTTACTTAGAGGACCGCGTTACTTTCTGTATAACCTAATTTGCTGGATAAAAAAAATACCACAAAAAACAAACTAAAACATACGATCAGGCAAACGTGAGTCTATTGCAAGGAGTACACGCTAAAGAAAATTGAATCAGGAAAATGACACATAATGGGGTTCAGTTTCGCTAAAGGCACAGAAAATATTTATAAAGTTTTTCATTATCTGTAAAACCTCAGTGTGTTCTCTTCTCGGGGAACTTCCACAAGCGAATGGCACAAACAGAAATGTTAGAGGTCTACAGAGAAACTCCGATCTTGAAATATCGCAAAGCACACTTGCTGGAAATGTAAGAAAATACATTTTTTCACACACGAACATAGATAAGTTGTAATAACTAAAACATGCATACTTCAATATACTTTGAGTAAAGTTTCCCCCAAATGAAAGGACGACAAAGATATCCATATTACTACACAAACACAAATTATATTTAGATGACCTATTTGTTTTTGCGTGGGAATGTGTTAGCGGTCCCTAAGTTTGAGTTGATAGAATAGAGGGTAGACAAGTAGTCAAACACTACCAACCCACTTGTCTTGTACCAACCAATAGTGGGATTGAAAGCCCTCACAACTGGAAAAGCTGGAATGTTCGGTGACGGGATTCGAACCATAGGCCTGAAGATTGTGAGGTCACCAGACCTTCCTTTTAGATGACAGTGAAAAATGTCATTTCTACCATTCCGTCACTTCAGGTCTTCTGTTTGTCATTATATGACTTATAAAAATTTAGAACAAGTCGTTGTTGTCTTCATACAGGTTCCAAGTGGTAGAACATGATCGTAAAATTAAAGTATTATTGTTACTGTCATGAAACAGTATAGGGCTAGCAAATAACTGTTACTTTAGTATTATTACTACTCAGACTCTGTGTCAAATAGCTGCTTGATGTCGTTTACATATGGTTCTCAATGAATAATGACATAAAGTCTGTACGGAAAAGAACATAGAAACATTAAGGTGAAGACTAAACGAATTAATACAACTTTTCCATTTGTTCATTTTGCTCGAATGTGTAACGGTTCGTTGGTGTTAAGAAAGTCAGAAGTTCAGTGAAAAGGAAACTGGTTTCCATGACGTCTGACTCTGATTGTGTGCTTCTCACATTCCTGATTTACATCACACCAATACAAAGTATGTGGGAGAAGACAGCTTTTGATGCACTCAATCAATAAGATAGAGGAACTATAGAATTAGTAAATATTCTATACATTGTAGTCTTACGTAGTTCCTTATTACGTAGAAAGTATAATGTGAAACTGAGAGGACCATGACGCTATAAATTTGGTTTTCATACTCGCAATAGGCAGATCACAGCCATTACAACCAAGCTATAGTGCGCACTCTACTGCAGAATTTAAATTACCTTGGTGAAAACTAAAACAAATCCAAAATACAGTATTCCTGTAAGTCCAACTTTATTCACAATACTGCATTTCTGTAGGTCGAACTTTATACAAAATACAGTATTCCTGTAAGTCCAACTTTATACAAAATACTGTATTCCTGGAAGTCCAACTTTATACAAAATACAGTATTCCTGTAAGTCCAACTTTATACAAAATACAGTATTCCTGGAAGTCCAACTTTATACAAAATACAGTATTCCTGTAAGTCCAACTTTATACAAAATACAGTATTCCTGTAAGTCCAACTTTATTCACAATACTGCATTTCTGTAGGTCTAACTTTATACAAAATACTGTATTCCTGTAAGTCCAACTTTATACAAAATACTGTATTCCTGTAAGTCCAACTTTATACAAAATACAGTATTCCTGGAAGTCCAACTTTATACAAAATACTGTATTTCTGTAGGTCTAACTTTATACAAAATACAGTATTCCTGTAAGTCCAACTTTATACAAAATACAGTATTCCTGTAAGTCCAACTTTATACAAAATACTGTATTCCTGTAAGACCAACTTTATACAAAATACTGTATTCCTGTAAGTCCAACTTTATACAAAATACAGTATTCCTGGAAGTCCAACTTTATACAAAATACAGTATTCCTGTAAGTCCAACTTTATACAAAATACAGTATTCCTGTAAGTCCAACTTTATACAAAATACAGTATTCCTGTAAGTCCAACTTTATTCACAATACTGCATTTCTGTAGGTCTAACTTTATACAAAATACAGTATTCCTGTAAGTCCAACTTTATACAAAATACTGTATTCATGGAAGTCCAACTTTATACAAAATACAGTATTCCTGTAAGTCCAACTTTATACAAAATGCAGTATTCCTGTAAGTCCAACTTTATACAAAATACAGTATTCCTGTAAGTCCAACTTTATTCACAATACTGCATTTCTGTAGGTATAACTTTATACAAAATACAGTATTCCTGTAAGTCCAACTTTATACAAAATACAGTATTCCTGTAAGTCCAACTTTATTCACAATACTGCATTTCTGTAAGTCCAACTTTATACAAAATACAGTATTCCTGTAAGTCCAACTTTATTCACAATACTGCATTTCTGTAGGTCTAACTTTATACAAAATACAGTATTTCTGTAAGTCCAAGTTTATACAAAATACTGTATTCCTGGAAGACCAACTTTATACAAAATACTGTATTCCTGGAAGTCCAACTTTATACAAAATACAATATTCCTGTAAGTCCAACTTTATACAAAATACAGTATTCCTGTAAGTCCAACTTTATACAAAATACAGTATTCCTGTAAGTCCAACTTTATACAAAATACAGTATTCCTGGAAGTCCAACTTTATACAAAATACAGTATTCCTGGAAGTCCAACTTTATACAAAATACAGTATTCCTGTAAGTCCAACTTTATTCACAATACTGCATTTCTGTAGGTCTAACTTTATACAAAATACTGTATTCCTGTAAGTCCAACTTTATACAAAATACTGTATTCCTGTAAGTCCAACTTTATACAAAATACAGTATTCCTGGAAGTCCAACTTTATACAAAATACTCTATTTCTGTAGGTCTAACTTTGTACAAAATACAGTATTCCTGTAAGTCCAACTTTATACAAAATACAGTATTCCTGTAAGTCCAACTTTATACAAAATACTGTATTCCTGTAAGTCCAACTTTATACAAAATACAGTATTCCTGGAAGTCCAACTTTATACAAAATACAGTATTTCTGTAGGTCTAACTTTATACAAAATACAGTATTCCTGTAAGTCCAACTTTATACAAAATACAGTATTCCTGTAAGTCCAACTTTATACAAAATACAGTATTCCTGTAAGTCCAACTTTATTCACAATACTGCATTTCTGTAGGTCTAACTTTATACAAAATACAGTATTCCTGTAAGTCCAACTTTATACAAAATACAGTATTCCTGGAAGTCCAACTTTATACAAAATACAGTATTCCTGTAAGTCCAACTTTATACAAAATACAGTATTCCTGTAAGTCCAACTTTATACAAAATACAGTATTCCTGTAAGTCCAACTTTATTCACAATACTGCATTTCTGTAGGTCTAACTTTATACAAAATACAGTATTCCTGTAAGTCCAACTTTATACAAAATACTGTATTCATGGAAGTCCAACTTTATACAAAATACAGTATTCCTGTAAGTCCAACTTTATACAAAATGCAGTATTCCTGTAAGTCCAACTTTATACAAAATACAGTATTCCTGTAAGTCCAACTTTATTCACAATACTGCATTTCTGTAGGTATAACTTTATACAAAATACAGTATTCCTGTAAGTCCAACTTTATACAAAATACAGTATTCCTGTAAGTCCAACTTTATTCACAATACTGCATTTCTGTAAGTCCAACTTTATACAAAATACAGTATTCCTGTAAGTCCAACTTTATTCACAATACTGCATTTCTGTAGGTCTAACTTTATACAAAATACAGTATTTCTGTAAGTCCAAGTTTATACAAAATACTGTATTCCTGGAAGACCAACTTTATACAAAATACTGTATTCCTGGAAGTCCAACTTTATACAAAATACAATATTCCTGTAAGTCCAACTTTATACAACATACAGTATTCCTGTAAGTCCAACTTTATACAAAATACAGTATTCCTGTAAGTCCAACTTTATACAAAATACAGTATTCCTGGAAGTCCAACTTTATACAAAATACAGTATTCCTGGAAGTCCAACTTTATACAAAATACAGTATTCCTGTAAGTCCAACTTTATTCACAATACTGCATTTCTGTAGGTCTAACTTTATACAAAATACTGTATTCCTGTAAGTCCAACTTTATACAAAATACTGTATTCCTGTAAGTCCAACTTTATACAAAATACAGTATTCCTGGAAGTCCAACTTTATACAAAATACTCTATTTCTGTAGGTCTAACTTTGTACAAAATACAGTATTCCTGTAAGTCCAACTTTATACAAAATACAGTATTCCTGTAAGTCCAACTTTATACAAAATACTGTATTCCTGTAAGTCCAACTTGATACAAAATACAGTATTCCTGGAAGTCCAACTTTATACAAAATACAGTATTTCTGTAGGTCTAACTTTATACAAAATACAGTATTCCTGTAAGTTCAACTTTATACAAAATACAGTATTCCTGTAAGTCCAACTTTATACAAAATACAGTATTCCTGTAAGTCCAACTTTATTCACAATACTGCATTTCTGTAGGTCTAACTTTATACAAAATACAGTATTCCTGTAAGTCCAACTTTATACAAAATACAGTATTCCTGTAAGTCCAACTTTATTCACAATACTGCATTTCTGTAGGTCTAACTTTATACAAAATACTGCATTTCTGTAAGTCCAACTTTATACAAAATACAGTATTCCTGTAAGTCCAACTTTATTCACAATACTGCATTTCTGTAGGTCTAACTTTATACAAAATACAGTATTTCTGTAAGTCCAAGTTTATACAAAATACTGTATTCCTGGAAGACCAACTTTATACAAAATACTGTATTCCTGGAAGTCCAACTTTATACAAAATACAATATTCCTGTAAGTCCAACTTTATACAACATACAGTAGTCCTGTAAGTCCAACTTTATACAAAATACAGTATTCCTGTAAGTCCAACTTTATACAAAATACAGTATTCCTGGAAGTCCAACTTTATACAAAATACAGTATTCCTGGAAGTCCAACTTTATACAAAATACAGTATTCCTGTAAGTCCAACTTTATTCACAATACTGCATTTCTGTAGGTCTAACTTTATACAAAATACTGTATTCCTGTAAGTCCAACTTTATACAAAATACTGTATTCCTGTAAGTCCAACTTTATACAAAATACAGTATTCCTGGAAGTCCAACTTTATACAAAATACTCTATTTCTGTAGGTCTAACTTTATACAAAATACAGTATTCCTGTAAGTTCAACTTTATACAAAATACAGTATTCCTGTAAGTCCAACTTTATACAAAATACAGTATTCCTGTAAGTCCAACTTTATTCACAATACTGCATTTCTGTAGGTCTAACTTTATACAAAATACAGTATTCCTGTAAGTCCAACTTTATACAAAATACAGTATTCCTGTAAGTCCAACTTTATTCACAATACTGCATTTCTGTAGGTCTAACTTTATACAAAATACTGCATTTTTGTAAGTCCAACTTTATACAAAATACAGTATTTCTGTAAGTCCAACTTTATTCTCAATACTGCATTTCTGTAGGTCTAACTTTATACAAAATACAGTATTTCTGTAAGTCCAAGTTTATACAAAATACTGTATTCCTGGAAGACCAACTTTATACAAAATACTGTATTCCTGGAAGTCCAACTTTATACAAAATACAATATTCCTGTAAGTCCAACTTTATACAACATACAGTATTCCTGTAAGTCCAACTTTATACAAAATACAGTATTCCTGTAAGTCCAACTTTATACAAAATACAGTATTCCTGGAAGTCCAACTTTATACAAAATACAGTATTCCTGGAAGTCCAACTTTATACAAAATACAGTATTCCTGTAAGTCCAACTTTATTCACAATACTGCATTTCTGTAGGTCTAACTTTATACAAAATACTGTATTCCTGTAAGTCCAACTTTATACAAAATACTGTATTCCTGTAAGTCCAACTTTATACAAAATACAGTATTCCTGGAAGTCCAACTTTATACAAAATACTCTATTTCTGTAGGTCTAACTTTGTACAAAATACAGTATTTCTGTAAGTCCAACTTTATACAAAATACAGTATTCCTGTAAGTCCAACTTTATACAAAATACTGTATTCCTGTAAGTCCAACTTTATACAAAATACAGTATTCCTGGAAGTCCAACTTTATACAAAATACAGTATTTCTGTAGGTCTAACTTTATACAAAATACAGTATTCCTGTAAGTTCAACTTTATACAAAATACAGTATTCCTGTAAGTCCAACTTTATACAAAATACAGTATTCCTGTAAGTCCAACTTTATTCACAATACTGCATTTCTGTAGGTCTAACTTTATACAAAATACAGTATTCCTGTAAGTCCAACTTTATACAAAATACAGTATTCCTGTAAGTCCAACTTTATTCACAATACTGCATTTCTGTAGGTCTAACTTGATACAAAATACTGCATTTCTGTAAGTCCAACTTTATACAAAATACAGTATTCCTGTAAGTCCAACTTTATTCACAATACTGCATTTCTGTAGGTCTAACTTTATACAAAATACAGTATTCCTGTAAGTCCAACTTTATACAAAATACTGTATTCCTGGAAGTCCAACTTTATACAAAATACTGTATTCCTGGAAGTCCAACTTTATACAAAATACAATATTCCTGTAAGTCCAACTTTATACAAAATACAGTATTCCTGTAAGTCCAACTTTATACAAAATACAGTATTCCTGGAAGTCCAACTTTATACAAAATACAGTATTCCTGGAAGTCCAACTTTATACAAAATACAGTATTCCTGTAAGTCCAACTTTATACAAAATACAGTATTCCTGTAAGTCCAACTTTATTCACAATACTGCATTTCTGTAGGTCTAACTTTATACAAAATACTGTATTCCTGTAAGTCCAACTTTATACAAAATACTGTATTCCTGTAAGTCCAACTTTATACAAAATACAGTATTCCTGGAAGTCCAACTTTATACAAAATACTCTATTTCTGTAGGTCTAACTTTGTACAAAATACAGTATTCCTGTAAGTCCAACTTTATACAAAATACAGTATTCCTGTAAGTCCAACTTTATACAAAATACTGTATTCCTGTAAGTCCAACTTTATACAAAATACAGTATTCCTGGAAGTCCAACTTTATACAAAATACAGTATTTCTGTAGGTCTAACTTTATACAAAATACAGTATTCCTGTAAGTCCAACTTTATACAAAATACAGTATTCCTGTAAGTCCAACTTTATACAAAATACAGTATTCCTGTAAGTCCAACTTTATACAAAATACAGTATTCCTGTAAGTCCAACTTTATTCACAATACTGCATTTCTGTAGGTCTAACTTTATACAAAATACAGTATTCCTGTAAGTCCAACTTTATTCACAATACTGCATTTCTGTAGGTCTAACTTTATACAAAATACAGTATTCCTGTAAGTCCAACTTTATACAAAATACTGTATTCATGGAAGTCCAACTTTATACAAAATACAGTATTCCTGTAAGTCCAACTTTATACAAAATGCAGTATTCCTGTAAGTCCAACTTTATACAAAATACAGTATTCCTGTAAGTCCAACTTTATTCACAATACTGCATTTCTGTAGGTATAACTTTATACAAAATTCAGTATTCCTGTAAGTCCAACTTTATACAAAATACAGTATTCCTGTAAGTCCAACTTTATTCACAATACTGCATTTCTGTAGGTCTAACTTTATACAAAATACAGTATTCCTGTAAGTCCAACTTTATACAAAATACTGTATTCCTGGAAGTCCAACTTTATACAAAATACTGTATTCATGGAAGTCCAACTTTATACAAAATACAGTATTCCTGTAAGTCCAACTTTATTCACAATACTGCATTTCTGTAGGTCTAACTTTATACAAAATACAGTATTTCTGTAAGTCCAAGTTTATACAAAATACAGTATTCCTGGAAGTCCAACTTTATACAAAAACTGTATTCCTGAAAGTCCAACTTTATACAAAATACAGTATTTCTGTAAGTCCAAGTTTATACAAAATACAGTATTCCTGTAAGTCCAACTTTATACAAAATACAGTATTCCTGTAAGTCCAACTTTATTCACAATACTGCATTTCTGTAGGTCTAACTTTATACAAAATACAGTATTCCTGTAAGTCCAACTTTATACAAAATACTGTATTCCTGGAAGTCCAACTTTATACAAAATACTGTATTCATGGAAGTCCAACTTTATACAAAATACAGTATTCCTGTAAGTCCAACTTTATTCACAATACTGCATTTCTGTAGGTCTAACTTTATACAAAATACAGTATTTCTGTAAGTCCAAGTTTATACAAAATACAGTATTCCTGGAAGTCCAACTTTATACAAAAACTGTATTCCTGAAAGTCCAACTTTATACAAAATACAGTATTCCTGTAAGTCCAACTTTATACAAAATACAGTATTCCTGTAAGTCCAACTTTATACAAAATACAGTATTCCTGTAAGTCCAACTTTATACAAAATACTGTATTCCTGTAAGTCCAACTTTATACAAAATACTGTATTCCTGTAAGTCCAACTTTATCAATAAACGTATTTAAACGTGTCTGTAAAAACGTTTAATATATAATTTTAATAACAACCGTATGTTTGGTGGAGAAGTGAACCTAACTCGTCTTCGCGTGGGTTTAATGTAACACAGCGGTTAGGGCGCTATCACTGAGGTAAAAAAAAACACGACGCCTTCTATGCATTTGGGCTACGGGTTAGAAATAAGATAAAAATGTATGTGATCAATTTTAATTTCAAGTTGATTTCTTGTCATCAAGAGCTACAGTTAAACTCCGCTTTTCTGTTAGACGAGAGACACCTAGAGGAGTGCGCGGTTAATTAGTTGACCTTGTCGTGTTAAAGGTAGAGAGGTTAATGCGAACTATACTCAGATAGCAAAGCTACTCGAGGGCGATCTGCGTTAGCCGTCCCTAATTTAGCAGTGTAAGACCAGAGGGAAGGCAGCTAGTCATCACCACCCACCGCGAACTCTTGGGCTACTCTTTTACCAACGAATAGTAGGATTGACCGTATCGTTATAACGTCCCCATGGCTGGAAGGGCGAACATGTTTGGTGCGATGGGGATTCGAACCCGCGACCCTCGGATTACAAGTCGAACGCCTTAACACGCTTGGCCATGCCAGGCCAAAGAAAGAAAGAAAGAAATGACAACACAAACAAACCTGAATCATGTTACTTTTTAACAATTTTTCATTACAGTGAGGACAGTCTAAACATTTTATTAAAATCAGATGTATAAAGTAAAATAACAAAAAACTCGCATGATTTTTATTGCTTGAAGCTCAGAACGTCGTTTATGAAGTAATGATTTGGGTTTATCCTTTCTCAGTGCAAAAAAATATACCTTTTATGGACAAAATCTTACCTCGTGAGGATGAATTTCTTATACTGTTTTGCCATCTGGTCATCATATTTTAAGTCAACAATTAAACAAGTCGTTGAACCGATATTTGAAGATGTAATTGCATCTTAGGCTGTTTTAACATGTTTATACTTTTGTTTTAAATTTCATTAACTTCCATATTACTTTTCTCTCATTTTAAATGCTGCAGTAAGTCAAAATGTACAAACAAATAGAAATAGTGTATTTTTTATAACTGAAGCAAAACACATTAAGTTGTTCAAATTAATTGGTTTAGTTTGTTTTGAATTTCGCGCAAAGCTACTCAAGGGCTATCTGCGCTTATCCGTCCCTAATTTATCAGTGTAAGATTAGAGGTAAGGCAGCTAAGTCATCGACGCCCACCGCCAATTCTTGAGCTACTCTTTTACCAACGAATAGTTGGATTGACCGTAATATTATAACGCATCCACGGCTGAAATGGCGAACATGTTTGGTGTGACGGGGATTCGAACCCGCGACCCTCAGATTACGTGTCGAGTGCCTTAACCACGTCAGTCCTTGCTTTAAAAAATGCTCTGCGTAATAAAGGTGGCTTAAGTCTAGTTTACATCCTTATGCATTGCAAGAAAGTTGTTATTAGGTAAAACGCCTCCATACTCCAGAATATTACAATTTTCACTTGTGTGTTTCATCAGATGTTAAAGGATGTGTTAATGTACCCTAAACAAAACGAAAAATCAACTCTGTAACAAATCTCTGTTTTGTGGAGTAGAAACGTAGAAAGTTTAATTTGTACTTGTGATCTAATAACTCTAGCGTTTTCTTTTATCAGATATAGAATGTTTACTTGTGACTTAATAACTCTAGCGCTTTCTTTTATCAGATATAGAATGTTTACTTGCGACTTAATAACTCTAGCGCTTTCTTTTATCAGATATAGAATGTTTACTTGCGACTTAATAACTCTAGCGCTTTCTTTTATCAGATATAGAATGTTTACTTGTGACTTAATAACTCTAGCGCTTTCTTTTATCAGATATAGAATGTTTACTTGTGACTTAATAACTCTAGCGCTTTCTTTTATCAGATATAGAATGTTTACTTGTGACTTAATAACTCTAGCGCTTTCTTTTATCAGAATGTTTACTTGTGACTTAATAACTCTAGCGCTTTCTTTTATCAGACATAGAATTTGTAAATTAAGAGACAAAATTCTCTTTTTTTCAAATTTCTTCACCGTTTGTGTATGATTTCATGTGCTAACACTTTTATTAGACAGGGTGAAGTTATATCACCAATAGGTTTGCTGACGTTTCGCAATCCTATAATTCGTTAATGATTTTGACAAATGTTGTTGGTAGTTTTGACAACTTGGTATGAAAGGTTTAAAATGTAGAGAAATGAAAAGCTAAGAAAGTGAGAAGTTTAACTCAGTGTCTCTGATTTATATTTATATATAGATACGTTTGTCATCATGATTGTTGAGCAGATTGAAGCACTAATATCAAACTATTAACGTTATTAATTCGAATTTTTGATTTTGAGAATTATTTTCGAAATTTAATAAGCACGTATAAGAATTCCAAGAGTGATTAAATGTTTAAGAAAACGTAAAATTACCTATAAAATGTGTATTTTTTTAATATTTTAAACCTGCAAATCTTTCATCGCTTCCAAATCAAGACACCATGAGTTCAGATTGTCTTCTGACATGTGTTGTAATCCAATTGTTGAATCGTTTCCAGAGTTTGATTTTATTGCATTTTGTGAGCATGCGCTCTCTGTCTTTGTCTATTAATAGCCGACGAGCCTTGTAAAGATGACCAATGAAAAGAAAGGGAATTTGTCTCCTGTTTGAACACGAAACAGAATAATTGTTCGTTGTTTTTTTGGTAAAACTAAAACATGTCTAATGAAACCAAAAATGTTTATTATTGGTTTCGAAGAAGCATGCGTTGATTTATTACTGTTTCTGGTTTACCTTTATTCATATTGAAATAAGCAAGGCCAGATGTGGCGTAACGGTCAGTCTGTTCCCTTAGAGAGGTCCAAGAGTTGGCGGCGGGCGCAGCTGATTATGAATTTACCTCTACTTTATTCTACGAGCACAAAATCAGGGTCAGTTATCGTAAATAGTTTTTGCGTAGCCCCCTCTAGTGGCAAAGCGCTATGTCTTTGAACGTACACTGTTAAAAACTGAGTTTCGATACCCGTGGTGGGTAGAGCACAGATATCTCATTGTGTAGTTTTGTGCTTTACTCCAAACAAACAAAAGTTCTTGTGAGACTGTCAGTGAATAGTGAAAACAAATAAATCAACAATAACAACAAATCCTGAAATTAAAAACATAAAATTCCATGTTTAAGATTTTTATCTCAAGAAAAGTTTAAAAGGAGAAATACACGTAAATAGTGTGTGTTTTCCTTTAGCAAAGCTACCTTCTGCTATCTGCTGAGCCCACCGAGAGAAAGTGAACCCCTGATTTTAGGGTTGTAAATCCATAGACTTGCTACTGTACTAGCAGGGGCACGTAAGTAGTATCTCACCTTTAAAACAAATATTAGAAGAAAGTAAAAATTTATTAAGTTACTGTCCATTCCAATCGATTATTCGACTATTCAAAATCCACCAAACCGCCGAAAAAATCAATCACTGCATTCTTCGTCATCTCCTGAGCTTACTAAGCCTAATGGTTGTAAAACGAGATCTGTTAACTTCACTAAGCCTAATGGTTGTAAAACGAGATCTGTTAACTTCACTAAGCCTTATAGTTTTATAACGCGCTCTATTAACTTTACTAAGCCTAATAATTTTGAAACGAGATCTACTAACGTCGCTAAGCCTAATTGTTTTAAAACGATATCTGTTAACTTCACTAATTCTAATGTTTTTAAAACGAGATCTCCAACTAAACGACAGTCTAACTTAATGTTATTAACATAAACCATTAATTTTCATCCAACAACTGTGGTATTAGCTTAGTATTGGGTTATTCTATTAAAATTTCGAAACTAGGTACACCAAAATTGTCAGCCCTGGTCCCAATACTTGGTCCTCGGTGTAGCTTGTTTGGGCAAGATAATTTGGGCAATAATTTTAAACATTTCTTGATTTTCAAGTTTGCAGTGTTTATTAATTAAATGACTACAACATTATACAACATATCGTTTTACACAAACACACACGTGCTGGTTATGTTTTTATGTTGCATAATCTGAACTTAAACTTTCACTTTACAGCTTTGCTGCATTGCTGGACGCGTTACATTCATAATTTGTAAGGCAAATCCACCGATCATTTAACTTGTGCTGATGAAAAAAAATTCTCATTTGTCACTTTGCCAACCTTTAAACAAAACAACCCGCAGCGTATCAAGAACGAAAAAAACATCAAATAAGTCAAAAGTTTAACAGAACAAAACATAAAATGATGTTCCAGAGATAATTTTCTGTAATGTACCTGTTAGTTATCGGATTTAAAGATAACTTAATTTGTTCTCATTAAATTACGAGAAAATTCCTGTCGAGCATGTCATCCAACTAACTTCAATGTTAAATTTTAGACTTCTTAGAATTTAATAAAGTTTTACTGTACCTACGCCTACTTTACCTTGCTTTCTGGTAAGTTACGTCCTACTTTAACTTGTTCACTGGTAATTTACGTCCTACTTTACCTTGCTTACCGGTAAGTTAAGTCCTACTTTACCTTGCTTACTGGTAATTTACGTCCTACTTTACCATGCTTACTGGTAAGTTAAGTTCTACTTTACCATGCTTACTGATAAGTTACGTCCTACTTTACCTTGCTTACTGGTAAGTTACGTCCTACTTTACCTTGCTTACTGGTACGTTACGTCCTACTTTACCTTGCTTACTGGTAAGTTAAATCAAAGTATTTAATAATTACAGAATATTTTGGAAAGTAATTCACATGTATCAGATAATTTATCCATTTGGAAACAACAGAAAACATGAAGTCATTTTACCTCACAGATGTAATGAGTTATATTTTGAATGTCTTACAGCATTCTGTATAATTTGAACTTCACAATAATCTGCATGAACGGTATCTACCGCAAGGTTTGAATATATTTATAGCCTCTCAGTCATAAGGCTGAGACACTGAGTTGCTTGCTTACCAAGACTTCCAGAACAAATGGTCATAGATTTTTTCCTGACTACAGCCTGTATTGATAAATAAATAAATAACACTACGTAACAAATTTACTTTTTCTTGTTCCTGGACACAAAGTGTTATTTTCCAATTGCTTATGTCTAAAGTAAATGGAAAAGACCTATTTTTCTCTTCAAACTTTGCTTTTGTGATCTGGGAGCGTATAACGAAAACATGATGGGAGACTACATTTGGGTACTGCTGATTATCATGTGAAAGTGATTTACATTACAGTCACAAATCTCGAAAAACTACTCACTTCTAAACATTTTTGTATAGATTTAGTATAAATACATGTAAATCTTGATTCATATGTTGTTTTATTCAGACCTTAGGTAAATGAAAATGTGCAAATTTGCCCACTTTTACATCGAAAATAGGTTAATATCTAAATTTTATTACCTAGGTCACAAAAGCAAAGTTTGAAGGGAATAATGGCCATTTTCTGTACTTTTACAACATAAGCAATTAAGAAAATAACACATACTATCCAGGAACAAAATTTGTGTTATATTGTGTAATTGTTTTGTTTTATACTAAACTACAGAAAAATAAACTTTACTATTTGTCTCTCCACATGTGATCTCTTGTTTCAAAGAATGAACGAGATGTTGTCAGAAAATGTAAATTTATATTTACATTAAAGAACCGAGTAATACATGACATTGTAATTGAAGTAAGGTGTTAAAGAACAGAGTGATACATGACATTGTAATTCTAGTAAGGTATTATTGAACAGAGTGACACATGACATTGTAATTGAAGTAAGCTGTTAAAGAACAGAGTGACACATGACATTGTAATTGAAGTAAGCTGTTAAAGAACAGAGTGACACATGACATTGTAATTGAAGTAAGGTGTTAAAGAACAGAGTGGCACATGAGATTGTAATTGAAGTAAGCTGTTAAAGAACAGAGTGACACATGAGATTGTAATTGAAGTAAGGTTTTAAAGAACAAAGTGATTTATGACATTGTAATTGGAGTAAGGTATAAAAGAACAGAGTGATATATGACATTGTAATTCTAGTAAGGTATTATAGAACAAAGTGACACATGACATTGTAATTGAAGTAAGCTGTTAAAGAACAGAGTAATACATGACATTGTAATTGAAGTAAGATGTTATAGAACAGAGTGATAATGACATTGTAATTGAAGTAAAATGTTATAGAACAGAGTGACACATGACGTTGTAAGTGAAGTAAGGTATTATAGAACAGAGTGATACATGACATTGTAACTGAAGTAAGGTATTAAGGAACAGAGCAATACATAACATTGTAATTTAAGTAGATTTTATGTTGAAACAAATGTCTTTGGAAAACATAATTCTTATTGTCATCTGTGATTTCCTACTCTTGACAGTCAGTATTATGATTTGTAATATCTTACAGTTGACAAACACAGTTACTATTGTTATCTGTCATTTATTATAGTTAACAAAGAAAGTCAATATTGTGATCTGTGATTTTTTAGTTGACAAACACACTCAACATTGTTATTTGTGATTTCTTATACCTGACAAACGCAATCGATATTGTGATCTGTGATTTCTTATAGAAGAAGCTATACAAGAGTTAAATATGAGCCACACTTGATACAATGGGCTTTATTTATTTATTTAGTGAAAATTTTGTAAAAAAATAGCTAAATGAAACAACTGTGTAAAGAGCAATATTTATTTTTCAAAAGAAAGACTGAAAGATGTAACAAGTTTTACTTTTCTATTTTATAAACATGTATTTTCCCTCAACCAATCTGTAATATTCTCTATAACCAGTCTGTTATACAGATGAATGTTCCCAGAACCAGTCTGTTATATTGATCGGTGTTTCTAGAACCAGTCTGTTATAAAGATGAACGTTCCCTAGAACCAGTATGTTACAAACATGAATTTTCCCCACAACCAGTTTGTTGTAAAGATTAATGTTCCCCATAACCTGTCTGTTATAAAGGTGAATATTTCTCAGATCAATGCTCCACAGACCCAGTCTCTTATACAGATATATATTCCTCAGAACCAGTCTGTTATAAAGAACATTGTTCTTAAATCCCAGTCAATTGTTGTAGGCTAGAAAGATCGTTCTCATTTTCGTGCAAATCTACTCAAAGAGCTGTCTGGAATCGAAGCCTGGATTTTACCGTTGAATGTCTGTAATATACACTTGATTTACTAAGGAGTGTTTTATGTCGCAGAATGTTTCAGAAATCAAACTTTTTTTTATAGTTTAACCTCCTAAAGTTTTGCTGTTTTATACAGTTAGCCACCCCTTCCCGACAGTCATCGGTTTTGCTGTTTTATACAGTGAGCCACCCCCTTCCCGACAGTCATCGGTTTTGCTGTTTTATACAGTGAGCCACCCCCTTCCCGACAGTCATCGGTTTTGCTGTTTTATACAGTGAGCCACCCCCTTCCCTACAGTCATCGGTTTTGCTGTTTTATACAGTGAGCCACCCCCTTCCCTACAGTCATCGGTTTTGCTGTTTTATACAGTGAGCCACCCCCTTCCCTACAGTCATCGGTTTTGTTGTTTTATATAGTGAGCCACCTCCTTCTCCAGAAAATAAAAACAAGTCAGTTTCAAACTAGCTGATCCTCACATAAAGCGCTAATTATTACCTTTTTAAAGTAAATATTTGTTCTTGTTTCAGAGCTGAACAAACTGTTATTATAAAAAACCGAACACCTGTTGTAAGTGGTACATTTACCCCCAACTAACCTTGGTGAGAATACCAAACGAATTGGAAGTTTTCTGCAAGAAACGATTCTTTACAGACATAATGAGATTATCAAGTTGTTTCAAATGCTTCACGTGCATCACCATACTTGACTAACAACACATTCACCAGCCGATGTTGACCGAAATCAGGGGCGGTTTTGATTTGTCACTTTTGTTGAAAATTAAAGCATATATTTATGATAAACAAAACCAAACAAAACACGAAAACTCCTATCATTACACAGACTAATTCCGTTTTGTCAAAATGGATTGTTTTAGGGGTCCATGGAGTCACTGAAAGAAACAAACCTCGTTATTAATGTTGTTTTTTTATTCTGTTTCATCTCAAACAAACATAAATCTTCTGAAAGAATTGCCTTCTTTCAAGATCGTATTATTTCATTCCTGTATATTCCAAGTGTTGTTATTAATTGAATTTTATATTTACTACAGATGTACTCACATCAACAGGACACGAAGCCCAGTTTAAATTTGGGTTATGAATGCTATACTAACCAGTAACACATCATGTATTTGATTGGAAGACGTGATTTTAATACGTTTCTCCATAAGTACAATTTTTAGTTTACTGCGTACATTTCTTCAGCGTTTTCATAAAACACTGTGATGTCTGTTATGTGAAGAAAACCTCCACTTAATTTAAATAAACATTTCAAAAAGGAACTTCAAATTCTGAAAAACAAATCACTATGATTTCATAGAAACCAGATGTAACAATGTATTTCACTTTTCTTCCAGATGTAGCAATCTATTTCACTTTTCTTCTCTAATCAATAGAGTTTGGTGAGATTGTTTAGAATTCAGATGAATAAACGCTAATAAGTAGAATTAGTTATATTTGACAATGTCTAACCACATGAGTAACATTAGGTAAGGACTAACCACATCAGTAACACTCGGTAAGGTCGAACCACATGAGTAAATTAGGTAAGGACTAACCACATCAGTAACACTCGGTAAGGTCGAACCACATGAGTAAGATTTGGTATGGTCTAACCACATGAATTTAATTTGGTAAGGTCTGACCACGTCAGTAACATTAAGGTCTAACCACATCAATAACATTTGGTAAGGTCGAACCATGTGAGTAAGATTTAGTATGGTCTAACCACATGAGTAACATTTGGTAAGGTCTAACCACATCAGTAACATTTGGTAAGGTCTAACCACATCAGTAACATTTGGTAAGGTCGAACCATGTGAGTAAGAGTTAGTATGGTCTAACCACATGAGTAACATTTGGTAAGGTTTAACCACATCAGTCTAGATTTGTTTACAGAATAATTTGTTACAGAAAGTTATAACCCGCTGTAAATAAAGGATGTTCGAACATGAAACTTTAACCTCATTTCCTCAGACTGACTAGTTTTAATTTGTCTTAGTTGAATGAGACCTAGTTTTCTCTAGCATCACGTTTTTATTACTGTTCTAAAATGCGAAGTAGAAAATCAATATTATCTTATTCTCATTCAAACAGCTTAGAACCTGATCTAGGCCTCCTCAGCTTACGTAAGCCTAGTATTCCCTGGTCTGTAGATGAAGGAATCTGACCTAGGCCTCCTCAACTTACGTAAGCCTAGTATTCCCTAGTCTGTAGGTGAAGGAATGTGACCTAGGCCTCCTCAACTTACGTAAGCCTAGTAATCCCCAGTCTGTAGATGAAGGAACCTGATCTAGGCCTCCTCGGCTTACGTAAGCCTAGTAATCACTGGTCTGTAGATGAAGAAACCTGACTTTGGCCTCCTCAGCTTACGTAAGCCTAGTAATCCCGAGTCTGTAGGTGAAGAGAAACCATGACCACATGAAGGGAGCTGAAAACTGGCGGATATTGATCCTCAAAGTTTTCCTTCTCTTCGTTTCACACCATAGCTCCGTTTATTACAAACCCTCAGCTATAAATCTCTTTCGTTTAGTGAGTTCAGATGTGAGCTGCAGTCAATATCTGAACTAAAATATTTCTTGACGGGTGGACTACAAACGAATCTTATCTTACAAACATCTAGATTAACGCATCAACTTTGACGTAACGCTAAATAGTTTTATTATGTCTCAGTTATGAGTCTGTATCGAACTTTGTTTACCATTCGCTCTTATCACAGTCAGTTGTCCAACCTTTTAATTCTTTAATGAACAAATACATTACTGTCCATAATATGGAAGAAAAAGAGGTTTAGTTGTCTACAGTAGTGATTTTCTAATAAACAATGACTTAATTGTCTGTAGTATAAACTTAACAATGACTCATTTGTCAGCAATATGAACACGCCGATTATGGAATTAGTTGTTTACAACAAACAGTCACTGTTGGAAAAAGGCTTAGTTGTCTCTCCAACATAAATGCTCTAATAAACAAAAGGATTAATTTTCTTACAACAAACACTTATTTCTGAACAAAATGGTTGCGTTATGTTTCGTTTCGAACCTGATTGGCTATCAGGTTATATTGACGGGATGGTTCTATGGATTTTCGAACCAGATTGGAGGTTTTTTAATGAAACAAACCCACGCGAAATAAAACTATTTCTTCAAACGGCTGATATGGGTATTAAAAATTTTGTTAATTAGGAGAGAACTTCTTTATGACCTTCCTCGGTTTTTAACCTGAAGATGACGTAGGAAGGTCGAAACGTTGGTCTCTCCTTATCAATTAAAGTGTTAATACCCATACCAGTCGTTATGAGATACAGTTTGGAGGTTTCTCTACAACACATCTGCTTATAGTCTAAAACGTTGTTGTTTTCCTTCGTATTATTTATTCAAGCCAATAATTAATTTGTTCGTTAATACCAATACCAAATAAGCTTCTCCTGATTGGTTAGGTCTGTTAGCAAATGTTTTTCTGTTTAACTTCCTTGCTCCGTCTAATTTAAACAATGCTAGAATGTTCGAGTAGAAATGTGTCAATACACCGACGATTTTATTTCAGAGGTAGAGTATTTGTTGGTCTTGATACACTTTTAAGCCATTATCACGTTCAGTGTATTGATTATGGCAACTGCTTGGTTACGTGTTACTCAAATAAACTCAACTAGAATACATCGAGTAAACAGACGAGGCTAAAAACATCCAGAAGGGCAACATTATGCTCACGGTTTTATAAAACTGGAACCGACCAGCCATAGATGAAACTGTTTGGGTTTTTATACAATTGCATCATCAATATGATTAAGAAGGCTTTAGACCCTTTCCGAAGTTTCACAAAAGGGGGCTATTTTCTAGCCAAGTTCTTTTACTTTACACACTTTGTTCGGATTAAAAAGACATCAGACTTTTTCCTCCTAGACCCGGGATGTGAACACGAACTTCGTAGTTATGGGATTAAGTCACACTTGGCAGAATGTCTCTAGTCAAAGAAAACTAAATATGAAAACGTTACTGGCAATCAAATAAAAACAGATATCATTCCAGAACATCCCTATCTTCTTAATTTATATATATATACATACACACACACAAGAAACGCTACGAATAGAGAAAAGTAATCAGTATGTCTATCTCTCATATCACGTTTACAAAAACCCATTTTTCCAAATTAGTTTCAATCAGAGATTCATTAATGTGCAGTTAGTATCTAGAAGGCTACTAAACGAATTAGTTTTTAGTGTTCACATTACTTATTACCTAGAAAAATATTCGGATTAAATTAGAAAAAAAAAAAAAAAAGGAGCTACGCTTATTGGTTTATTCCATGTGAACCGGCACGTGAAAAGTAAACCTCCAATAAGAACAGTTTTCCTCCCATGTATAAAACTTAAATCGAAACAAGTGTTAGTAATGTCTCATGTTTTGTCTCTTTCATTGCTAAATAGAAAATAGAACGGTTCTTTCTTTGCAGCAATAATCTGATATTACATTCTCCAGAGATTATAAAAACAAGAGGACAAAAATGTGAGAGAATAATTTATTTACTGAAATAGAACGTGTAACGCTATAGTTTCTATAAACTCTACAAGAGTCAGAGTTCACTAAATTATGTACATTATTTAATACACTGCAGAAGATTTCAGCCATAATATTTTTGTTTGATTCCTATGATGCTACAAATATCTTCACAATGTTCATACCATTAAAACTAAGTAACTAAAAAACCAAAGCTAGATAAACGTGAAAAAATACGTAATTCGAAGACTTATTTTTGAGTCTGTTACGTGACGAAAGTCTGACATAATCTGCGCTTTATATAATTTAGTTGTACATTATTATTTGAATAACATTTGGAAAATGTGTGTATGTCTTGTATGAGTAGAAAGATACAAAGTGGGTTCTTTGTGATGTTCCCACCACAGGTATTGAAACCCGATTTGAAATACGTGCGGCTTATACTTGGGAGAACTAAACTGCATACATTATCACTTGATTAATTTTGAGGATTCAAAAAATACTAATTGGGAACAATTAAGTGTTATACATTATTACATAGGAGTGACCAAGTGTTACACATTATAACCTAGGAGTGACTAAATGTCACACATTATCACGCAGGAGTGACCAAATGTTACACATTATAACCTAGTAGTGACTAAATGTCACACATTATCACGCAGGAGTGACCAAATGTTACACATTATAACCTAGGAGTGACTAAATGTCACACATTATCACGCAGGAGTGACCAAATGTTACACATTATCACGCAGGAGTGACCAAATGTTACACATTATAACCTAGGAGTGACTAAATGTTACACATTATCACGCAGGAGTGACCAAATGTTACACATTATAACCTACCAGTGACCAAATGTTACACATTATAACCTAGCAGTGACCATATGTTACACATTATCACCTAGCAGTGACCATATGTTACACATTATCACCTAGCAGTAACCAAATGTTACACATTATAACCTACCAGTGACCATATGTTACACATTATCACCTAGCAGTGACCATATGTTACACATTATCACCTAGCAGTGACCATATGTTACACATTATCACCTAGCAGTAACCAAATGTTACACATTATAACCTACCAGTGACCATATGTTACACATTATCACCTACCAGTGACCATATGTTACACATTATAACCTAGCAGTGACCATATGTTACACATTATCACCCAGCAGTGACCATATGTTACACATTATCACCTAGCAGTAACCAAATGTTACACATTATAACCTACCAGTGACCATATGTTACACATTATCACCTAGCAGTGACCATATGTTACACATTATCACCTAGCAGTGACCATATGTTACACATTATCACCTAGCAGTAACCCAATGTTACACATTATAACCTACCAGTGACCATATGTTACACATTATCACCTAGCAGTGACCATATGTTACACATTATAACCTAGCAGTGACCATATGTTACACATTATCACCCAGCAGTGAATAAGTACTATACATCATTGATTAGGAGTGACAAATGCTACACATGATCACGTAAGAATTACCAAATGTCATACACTATTTATTGTTTAAGAGTGACCAAATTTATAAATTATTACCTAAGAGTGAAAACATGTTACATATTATAATCTAGTAGTGGCCAGATGTTGATAGTATCACCTATAAGTGACTAAGTGTTATACAGTATCACCTAGGAGTGACCAAGTGTTATACAGTATTACCTGGAAATGACCAAGTGTTATACAGTATTACCTATAAGTGACTAAGTGTTATACAGTATCACCTATAAATGACTAAGTGTTATACAGTATCACCTAGGAGTGACCAAGTGTTATACAGTATCACCTAGGAGTGACCAAGTGTTATACAGTATCACCTATAAGTGACTAAGTGTTATACAGTATCACCTAGGAGTGACCAAGTGTTATACAGTATCACCTAGGAGTGACCAAGAGTTATACAGTATTACCTGGAAATGACCAAGTGTTATGAAGTATGACTTGGGAACGACCAAGTGTTAACTATAACTTTAAAACCAGCTTCACTTAAAAAATAATTATACAGTTTCTATTCTTAGTCATAGAGAAGATATTTCAATTTGATAGTGAAACATTTGAGAAAAGCTTATCTGTGCACTTGACGTTACGAGAACCTTTACTTATCAAATCATTTGTTTTATATTCGTATGTGGCGCATCTGTCTATTATACACGAATAATTCATTAAGTTAAAATACTATTATTTCGAGTTACTAGAGCCAACGTTGGACAACAACACACTGAAAATTCGTTTAAGTGTGAAACACCGCTTTTGAACAGGCAACAATCGCAACATCCGATATTAAATTTATTAAATATTTAGTATTATGATAAATGTAGAAAATAGGCCAATTATATGAATATAAGAAAAAAGTCTGTTATACGTATTGTGTAGATAAATAAAAATATATGACTTTTTCATACTTCAAGTAATACATTGCAAAATTATGATTTTATTTTACATTAAAACCACGACAGGTAATATGTTTCTTATTTATGGTGTCCATGCAATACTGAGTTACCGGTGGTCATTGTTTTGGTTTTATTAGCCACCTGATGTCTTATGCTTGGATATCAATAACTTCTTCGATTATTCTCCGTTTGGAGTCTTTGTCTATTATTCTTTGAATTGTATTAAGTTTACTATGTGGGCGGTTTCCTATATCTGATAAACTACAGCTGATATGTTTATAACACAGTTCCTAATATCTCTTCGTGTTATTTGAACCTTATCTGACGTATTGTTTAATACAGCCACACTAAGTAGTGTTATATACCATGTTTATATCTTTGTGAGACTGTCTCGTAGTGTAGGAAGACTTAATAAAACTACAGCGATGTAAGTTGATTCATTACCCTACGATGTTTCTTTCCTAGGCCTGATTTGTGAGGGAGAAACACCTTTTGTTTTAGTTGTAATGTTAGGCTGCATCTCATTAGTAGTTGAGACTCATGAACCTCATAACACAAGATGAGTCCTACTCATGAACCACATAACACAAGATTAAAGTCCCAGTTTCGACAGCTACTGTATGACACGTGGGATAACTCAGATGTTTATTTGTTTCAGTCGTCTGATAAATAGTCATGGTCAACCTGTCCAAACATAGAACATCCGAGTGTTATAGACTTCAAGCTCTATAGGAAATTGTATGGTGACCATGAAAGGTACCAGATGTTCTTTTCCATATAACGTGAACAAAAGTCCATGTACATAACATACGTTATGAGTCTTCCAACTCAGCGTACATGATTAATCGTAACATATATCTTGTAAATAAAACTCCAGAAGTTTATCTTTTGAGTGGATTGTTTGTTTTTTCTGCTTTATACAATCTTTCGACCACAAAAAATAAAAAATCCACTGAATAACTGGACTTCTGGACTTTTATTGAAAATGTATTGTGGTTTCCTCTGATCATCTGACTTATAAACACATGTGACTTTCTCACACGTAAGCATCCGTAGGATATTCAGACTCGAGTGTCATATAAACGTTTGACTCATAAACACATGTGATTTATCGACACATAGGCTATTGAGACACGTGTCTTGTATAAAAATTTGATTTATAAACAAACGTGATTTACTGACACGTGTCTTATAGAAACATTCATTATATACATCTTCATCAAATTATTGTAGTTATTGTGTTTATCGTGTGGTTTAATCTGTGATAACAGCAACTGACCTAAAATAACATCTCTATGGTTTCAAATATATCTCATTTTTGAATCTTGACGCCTAGTGTTTGTTATCTTACCATGGACGTTATGTGCTACTGGTTGCTTCCTTCCCTCTGGTGAGAAACTTCTAATTTGGGACGACTACAGATAGCCGTAGGGTGTTTCATATGAACATAATATACAAAAGCACTTGGTCAGAAAAAAATGTTTATATTTTTTACCTTTGACCTTTGCTCACGTGCTTTAAAAAATGATTCACTTCCCTAGATTGGTCTTCGTTTGTGACAGCTGTGTATGACATGCTTCCAGCTCTGAACACAGTTCGTTTTAACATTTGTGACTGCAGATAGAACGGAGCAGACATTTACAAGCACTGAGGCATTTTAGTGAGCTTGATTCCGCGGTTCCTAATACAGAAACTGACCATTAGGAATTGAGATGTCCACGTGGAGAAAAGGAACTCAAACTTGACCAAAGTCATGGCTGGCTCATATTTCACTTATTTAATTAACTTTAAGTTGATGATTTGGAAATTAAGTTATGTTTGTTCTCAGTACTACATTAACGTTTACTTGCGAAACATGAAACATGCTCGTGTGTTTGTTTCTTAATGAACACAGAGCTTCACGGCTGGAATCGAAATCGAGTTTATTCTCTGTATTTAGTCTTCAGTGATTTTATATAAGGTGTTTTGTTTTTTGTGTGATAATGAGACAACGAATCCACGAACCGATACGAGGGATTTAGAATTTTCGGTAGTGATTTTTCAATGAAACCTTTAGTTATGTAAGAGGTTCTTATTTATGACAATTACAACTCTCTTATTAAGGAAATGTATTTCAAATATGTTAATTTACACATTCGTCTCTTCTTATGATTGGTTTGTTTCCTCTTATCCACAAGGCCATACAATGGACTACTTGTGCTATGGTCATCAAGGGTAGCGAAGCTTGATTTTTAGCGTTATAAACCTTCAGACTTATTGCTTAGACACTAGAGAAAGCTTGTTATGAAAGTAAAAATGACCACCTAAAGTGAAAGGACATTAGCAAAGTGACACAGCTGTAAATAACAGCTGTGTGTTAAACAGAAAGTTAGTTTCGCTTTGTTCATTACATTTTACCACTTATTTTCAAAACATTTTCGTTACTGATTTAATCGAATTCATTTCTATATTCAACACCAGTGTCGAAACATTCGTTGTTATCCTTCGTCCTGTGTCGTCGGAGATTTAAATTTCGACAATTGTAACTTTCTTAACTTTGGATATTAAAGAGAGAGTCAGGTTCGGTTGTTTTAAAATAGGAGTTGTCCTAAAACACTGAAATTCAAGACGAGCTTACGTCAGTCGGCTCTTCTAATTAATATTAGTAACTCCTTACACTTCCTCAAAATACATTTTAGTAAAATATGAAATTATCTTACAGGAAATCAACAGCTCATGACATTTTAAAGGCTATTTTTAAACGTTTCACTTCTGTTAATACCAGTATCTCATCCGTTCTAGACCACCCCTTTAGCCTACAAAAACACGCCATGTGAATATATGGTAGACAGAAACACGTGTCTTATGAACATAGAGAATAGAAAAACACGTGTACTATAGTTTAAGAAAACATATTTTTCATAAATATTTAATATACAAAACACGTCTTACGAATAGATATAATAGTATTTAAAAACACGTGTCTTATGAATATATAGTGAACAAAAACACACATCTTGTAAATATATAGTATACAAAAACACACGTCTTGTAAATATATAGCACACAAAAACACACGTCTTGTAAATACGTAGTATACAAAAACACACATCTTGTAAATACGTAGTATACAAAAACACACATCTTGTAAATATGTAGCACACAAAAACACACATCTTGTAAATATGTAGCACACAAAAACACATCTTGTAAATATGTAGCACACAAAAACACACATCTTGTAAATATATAGCACACAAAAACACACGTCTTGTAAATATGTAGTATACAAAAACAATTCTTGTAAATATATAGCACACAAAAACACATATCTTGTAAATATATAGTATACAAAAACACACATTTTGTAAATATGTAGTATACAAAAACACAATTCTTGTAAATATATAGCACACAAAAACACACATCTTGTAAATATATAGCACACAAAAACACGCGTCTTGTAAATATATAGCACACAAAAACACACGTCTTGTAAATATATAGCACACAAACACACATCTTGTAAATATGTAGTATACAAAAACACACGTCTTGTAAATATATAGTACACAAAAACACAATTCTTGTAAATATATAGCACACAAAAACACACATCTTGTAAATATGTAGTATACAAAAACACACGTCTTGTAAATATATAGTACACAAAAACACAATTCTTGTAAATATATAGCACACAAAAACACACGTCTTGTAAATACATAGTATAAAAAAAAACACACGTCTTGTAAATATATAGCACACAAAAACACACGTCTTGTAAATATATAGCACACAAAAACACACGTCTTGTAAATATATAGTACACAAAAACACAATTCTTGTAAATATATGGTATACAAACACGTGTCTTATGACCCTGATACAGTTGTGAGCTGTTCTGGTTTAAAGTATAACCCAGATATAGGTCTTCGCTATTCTGGTTTATGTTCTAACCCTGGTGCAGTTCCAAGCTGTTCCGGTTCATATTCTAATCTTGATGTAGTTCTGAAATGTTCTGGTTCGTATTGTAAGTTTGATACAGATCTGAGCTGTTCTGGTTCGTATTCTAACTTCGATATAGTTCTGGTTCGTATTTTTTTTACTCTGCTGTCGATCTAGGTGTTATATTCTGTCTGGTTTATTTGCGTAGTTTTTGATATCATTTTAATATAAAGACGTCTCGAGATCAGACGATCTGACCGCGTATAATACCTTCTTGTCAGAATTTCAAACAGCGTTTGTTGATGACCAAGGCTGCACAGAATATAAAAGTTAAAGAAAGCCACTTTTCTTGTACCAATTCATTCTCCTGAGAAATATTCAGTGGATAATGTAAGCTCTGTTTTTCTTCATGATTTATGTAATAATATTCATCATTTATGTTCTACACGTGAGTTCCATTCGTGGTTGAACTAATACAAGTGTGTCGCATGAACAACAAAGCACGATGTAAGCAAAATTGACCGTTAAAATTTGATGTGTAATAAATCCGAACAGTGTAGCTATAGCAACAAGAACTTTGTCTCGCCCGTTTCAACATTGTTGTGGCCATACCTTATCAACAGAGCAGAAAATAAGTACATTCTCCCTGACAACGAATACATTGTGTTGAAATTTATGAAATATGAAGTCTTAAAGCACCTCTTTACTTACTGAATTACGCGTTTCATAATCGGTGATATTTTTAACTAAATATGTCTATACTTTCAAATAAAGACAAAACTCAAGTTACTTTAATCTAATATTACTAAATAAAGCGATAAAAAGATATATTATTATTATAATCAGACATATTTATAAATTACTTCTCAATATAACTTCTTATATGTCACTTTGAGCCCCCCTCTGTAAGAAATGAAACATTTTCAAACGAATATTAATTTATATGTACCCATACGTAAGAAATGATCACTGCATTATATCAACCCTATGTAATCAGAGACCTCTGTTTTATATTACCCATATGTAGTCAATAACCTCTGTTTTATATTACCCATATGTAATAAAACAGAAGTTACTTATATTACCTCTGTCTAATCACTCTTATTATATATTACCACAACGTAATGAGAGAATAGTATTATATATTACCACAACGTAATGAGAGAATAGTATTATATATTACCACAATGTAATGAGAGAATAGTATTATATATTACCACAATGTAATGAGAGACTCTTATTATATCTTGCCACAACATAATTAATGACTTCAGTTTTATATTATCCATATGTAATCAATGTATTTTATTTTATCAATCAGTGATGTCGAGAAACCCACTTGTTGAGAATTTTATATGCAGAAACGGCTCGTTTGGGTTCAGAAAATATTTTAAATAGAAGAGCGAACAACGTTTCGACCTTCTGACGATGACCGAACAAGGTCGAAACGTTGTTCGCTCTTCTATTTAAAATATTTTCTGAACCCAAACGAGCCGTTTCTGTATATAAAATATTTTATTTTATATTATTCCTATATAATCAGTTACTTTTCTTTTAAATTACACCTATGTAATCAATTACTACTGTTTTATATTACCCTTATATAATGAATGACTTTTGTTTTACATTACCCCTACGTAATAACGGACTACTGTTTTATATTACCCTTATGTAATCAATGACTTTTGTTTTCTATCAACCCTATCTAATCAGTGACCTTTGTTTTATACTATTACTATGTAATCAATGACTTTTGTTTTATATTATCTTTATGGATCAGTGACTTCTGTTTTATATTACCCTTATGTAATCCGTGACTTCTGTTTTATATTACCCTTATGTAATCCGTGACTTCTGTTTTATATTACCCTTATGTAATCCATGACTTCTGTTTTATATTACCCTTATGTAATCCGTGACTTCTGTTTCATATTACCCCTACCTTTGCTTTATATTATCCATATATAATCAGTGACTTCTGTTTTATATCACGCCTGAGTACTCAATGACTTTTGTTATATGTTACTCGTATGTAATCTAACTTCTGTTTTATATTACACATATATAATTAACTACTTCTATTTTATATTACTCCTTTGTGATCAAATACTTTTGTAACATATTACCCCTAGGAAATCAATGATATTTGTAACATATTACCCCTAGGAAATCAATGATATTTGTTCATATTACCCCTATGCAATAAATGACTTTTGTTTTCTATTAACCATATATAATCAGATTTTTTTTTCATTCGTATGCCCTCAGTGACTTTTGTTTTATATTACCCTTATGTAATGAATTACTTTCTTTTATATTACCCCTATGTCATCTATGACTTTGTTTTATATCACACCTATGTAATCAGTGACTTTTGTTTTATATTACCCTTATATAATCAATGACTTCTGTTTTATATCTCATCTATGTAATCAGTGACTTTTGTTTTATATTACCCTTATGTAATCCATGACTTCTGTTTTATATCACACCTATGTAATCAGTGACTTTTGTTTTATATTACCCTTATGTAATCCATGACTTCTGTTTTATATCACACCTATGTAATCAGTGACTTTTGTTTTATATTACCCTTATATAATCCATGACTTCTGTTTTATATCACACCTATGTAATCAGTGACTTTTGTTTTATATTACCCTTATATAATCAGTGTATTTTGTTTCATGTACTTCTATGTAATCAGTGACTTTTGTTTTATATTACCTCTATGAAATCAATGACTTTTTTATTATTGACCCTAGCTAATAAATTACTCTGTTTAATACTTTTCCCATGTGATTAATGACTTTTGTTATGGTTGTTGTTGTTTTGAATTAAGCACAAAGCTACACAATGGGCTATCTGTGCTTTGCCCACCACGGGTATCGAAACCCGGTTTTTAGCGCGATAAGTCCGCAAACAAACCGCTGAGCCACTGGAAGGCTTTTGTTATGGAATCAATGTAAATTAGTAAACTATAAATCATCATCGTTTCATTTTACCACATAAAGCAGACCACTATACCAGTAAACATAATAGTTTCAGGTTAACCACATAAAGCAGACCACTATACCAGTAAACATAATAGTTTCAGGTTATCCACATAAAGCAGACCACTATACCAGTAAACATAATAGTTTCAGGTTAACCACATAAAGCAGACCACTATACCAGTAAACATAATAGTTTCAGGTTAACCACATAAAGCAGACCACTATACCAGTAAACATAATAGTTTCAGGTTAACCACATAAAGCAGACCACTATACCAGTAAACATAACAGTTTCAGGTTAACCACATAAAGCAGACCACTATACCAGTAAACATAGCAGTTTCAGGTTAACCACATAAAGCAGACCACTATACCAGTAAACATAACAGTTTCAGGTTAACCACATAAAGCAGACCACTATACCAGTAAACATAATAGTTTCAGGTTAACCACATAAAGCAGACCACTATACCAGTAAACATAATAGTTTCATTTTACCACATAAAGCAGACCATTATACCAGTAAACATAACAGTTTCAGGTTAACCACATAAAGCAGACCACTATACCAGTAAACATAATAGTTTCAGGTTAACCACATAAAGCAGACCACTATACCAGTAAACATAATAGTTTCAGGTTAACCACATAAAGCAGACCACTATACCAGTAAACATAACAGTTTCAGGTTAACCACATAAAGCAGACCACTATACCAGTAAACATAATAGTTTCAGGTTAACCACATAAAGCAGACCACTATACCAGTAAACATAATAGTTTCAGGTTAACCACATAAAGCAGACCACTATACCAGTAAACATAACAGTTTCAGGTTAACCACATAAAGCAGACCACTATACCAGTAAACATAACAGTTTCAGGTTAACCACATAAAGCAGACCACTATACCAGTAAACATAACAGTTTCAGGTTAACCACATAAAGCAGACCACTATACCAGTAAACATAACAGTTTCAGGTTAACCACATAAAGCAGACCACTATACCAGTAAACATAACAGTTTCAGGTTAACCACATAAAGCAGACCACTATACCAGTAAACATAATAGTTTCAGGTTAACCACATAAAGCAGACCACTATACCAGTAAACATAATAGTTTCATTTTACCACATAAAGCAGACCATTATACCAGTAAACATAACAGTTTCAGGTTAACCACATAAAGCAGACCACTATACCAGTAAACGTAACAGTTTCAGGTTAACCACATAAAGCAGACCACTATACCAGTAAACATAATAGTTTCAGGTTAACCACATAAAGCAGACCACTATACCAGTAAACATAACAGTTTCAGGTTAACCACATAAAGCAGACCACTATACCAGTAAACATAACAGTTTCAGGTTAACCACATAAAGCAGACCACTATACCAGTAAACATAACAGTTTCAGGTTAACCACATAAAGCAGACCACTATACCAGTAAACATAATAGTTTCAGGTTAACCACATAAAGCAGACCACTATACCAGTAAACATAACAGTTTCAGGTTAACCACATAAAGCAGACCACTATACCAGTAAACATAACAGTTTCAGGTTAACCACATAAAGCAGACCACTATACCAGTAAACATAATAGTTTCAGGTTAACCACATAAAGCAGACCACTATACCAGTAAACATAACAGTTTCAGGTTAACCACATAAAGCAGACCACTATACCAGTAAACATAATAGTTTCAGGTTAACCACATAAAGCAGACCACTATACCAGTAAACATAACAGTTTCAGGTTAACCACATAAAGCAGACCACTATACCAGTAAACATAACAGTTTCAGGTTAACCACATAAAGCACACCACTATACCAGTAAACATAATAGTTTCATTTTACCACATAAAGCAGACCATTATACCAGTAAACATAACAGTTTCAGGTTAACCACATAAAGCAGACCACTATACCAGTAAACATAACAGTTTCAGGTTAACCACATAAAGCAGACCACTATACCAGTAAACATAATAGTTTCAGGTTAACCACATAAAGCAGACCACTATACCAGTAAACATAACAGTTTCAGGTTAACCACATAAAGCAGACCACTATACCAGTAAACATAACAGTTTCAGGTTAACCACATAAAGCAGACCACTATACCAGTAAACATAACAGTTTCAGGTTAACCACATAAAGCAGACCACTATACCAGTAAACATAATAGTTTCAGGTTAACCACATAAAGCAGACCACCATACCAGCAAACATAACAGTTTCAGGTTAACCACATAAAGCAGACCACTATACCAGTAAACATAACAGTTTCAGGTTAACCACATAAAGCAGACCACTATACCAGTAAACATAATAGTTTCATTTTACCACATAAACTAGACCATTATACCAGTAAACATAACAGTTTCAGGTTAACCACATAAAGCAGACCACTATACCAGTAAACATAACAGTTTCAGGTTAACCACATAAAGCAGACCACTATACCAGTAAACATAATAGTTTCAGGTTAACCACATAAAGCAGACCACTATACCAGTAAACATAATAGTTTCAGGTTAACCACATAAAGCAGACCACTATACCAGTAAACATAATAGTTTCATTTTACCACATAAAGCAGACCATTATACCAGTAAACATAACAGTTTCAGGTTAACCACATAAAGCAGACCACTATACCAGTAAACATAATAGTTTCAGGTTAACCACATAAAGCAGACCACTATACCAGTAAACATAACAGTTTCAGGTTAACCACATACAGCAGACCACTATACCAGTAAACATAATAGTTTCAGGTTAACCACATAAAGCAGACCACTATACCAGTAAACATAATAGTTTCAGGTTAACCACATAAAGCAGACCACTATACCAGTAAACATAATAGTTTCAGGTTAACCACATAAAGCAGACCACTATACCAGTAAACATAATAGTTTCATTTTACCACATAAAGCAGACCATTATACCAGTAAACATAACAGTTTCAGGTTAACCACATAAAGCAGACCACTATACCAGTAAACATAATAGTTTCAGGTTAACCACATAAAGCAGACCACTATACCAGTAAACATAACAGTTTCAGGTTATCCACATAAAGCAGACCACTATACCAGTAAACATAATAGTTTCAGGTTAACCACATAAAGCAGACCACTATACCAGTAAACATAATAGTTTCAGGTTAACCACATAAAGCAGACCACTATACCAGTAAACATAATAGTTTCAGGTTAACCACATAAAGCAGACCATTATACCAGTAAACATAATAGTTTTATGTTAACCACATAAAGCAGACCACAATACTAATAAACATAACAGTTTTAGATTAACCGCATAAACTAGGCCATTATACAATAAAACATTATAGTTTTATGTTAACCACATAAACTAGACCATTATACAATAAAACATCACAGTTTTATGTTAACCACACAAAGTAGATCAGAACACTACAATAAAACATCACAGTTTTATGTTAACCACACAAAGTAGATCAGAACACTACAATAAAACATCATAGTTTTATGTTAACCACATAAAGTAAATCAGAACATTACAATAAGACATCATAGTTTTATATTAGCTACATAAAGTGGACCATTACACAACTATAAAACATAAAAACAATATTTTAACCACATAAAGTAGACCAGTATACTATAAGACATAAAAAAAATATTTTAACCACATAAAGTAGACCAGTATTCTGTAAAACATTTTAGTTTTATTTAAACCGCCCCTAGTGGCACAGTGGTATGTCTGCGGACTTACACACTAAAAACCGGGTTTCGATACTCGTGGTGGGCAGAGCACAGATAGCCCATTGAGTACCTTTGTGTTTAATTCTAAACAAACAAAAATTTATTTGAACCACAAAAAGGCCAATATACTATAAAACATGTTTTTTTATGGGGTTTTTTTACCAGATAAAGTAGATCAGTATACGATAAATCATCACAGTTTTATCTTAACCACATAAAGTAGACCAGTGAACTACTGTAAAACATCATAGTTTTATGTTAACCACGTAAAGTAGACCACTATATTATTAAACATCATATTTTTATGTCTACCATATAAATTAGACCAGTATACTATAAAACATCATAGTTTTATGTTAACCGCATAAAGTATACCAATATACAATAAATCATCACAGTTTTATCTTAACCACATAAAGTAGACCAGTGTACAATAAATCATCACAGTTTTATGTTAACCACGTATAGTAGACCAGTGTACTATTGTAATATGTCTTGCTTCATAGACGTAAATTAAGACCTTGAGATGCTAAACTAACTTCTTGTAAATTTAATTACATTAAATAAATTATAAATATTTAGTGAAGCTCTTATGACAGCCATTCATATCGACCACAACTTAGAATCGTTTCCAGCGCTAAATATTTTCTTTAGTGCTTTTAGTAATAAATCTATTATATAGAAAAGCGTTTTCTCAGGTTTCATTTGAACTGTTCGATTGCTCACAAATCCATTGGCACTGCCTCCGGCTATGTTTTCGTTGTGTTTAATTTACAATGTTAGAGAAAATATAAATTTTAAGTATGTTCTATATACACTACACCTGAATTGTGTTGTTTTTGTAGGTAGGATTAACTTTTGTTTATTATTTTGGCGCTGAGTTTCGTCTTTGTGGATTCCTTCTATATGTTGCAGGACACCGATTTACTTTTTTTAACTACAATTTGAGTACGACTTACTTCAGGTCTTTTTTGTTTTGTCCTATACCCCAAACTGATACACACTCTCTTCTGCTTTCCAATGTTATTAATTACTGAGAATTTATTCGTCTTGGAAATTATAAATCCGCAATATTACGTAATTTTATTATACGTATAATTTTTTACGTGTAATGCCTCCTTTCCAAAAGCGATCACTTTTCTGTGGCAACACGTGACAAAAAATACAACGTTATGCCAAATTGTACTTCTAATACATGCCGTTCCATTGCTACTCACACTGGCTGTAGTTGTTACGTTACTCGGTAATTTTTAATTAAAATAATGTTAGCGTAAACTTTATTTGTTGTTAAGCATCGTGAGTTATCTCTCTGGTGTACCATCTGCGAATATCAAAACCCGATTTTGAGCGTTCTAAACTGCCAGACATATTTCAGACTCAATATTACTTATTCAGCTTTCGTACAAGAAAAATAATTGTGGTTCATTATGGTAAAGATGAATCACTTTAATGAATACAAAACAGAGTTCATAAATTTATCAAACTCTTTGTTATAAAATGTGGACAAAATAATGACACCATAATTGTGGGGTAACTGTCATATACGTTCTTTTCGGTTTTACAGTAAGTGATTTACAGTGAGATTGTTCAGTTTGTTACAAATTAAAAAAAAAAAACTTATACAAAGATTTAGTTTCTGTTACTACCAGTGTATTAGATCTGTGATGCATTCATGACGTCATATCTGCCCACTGAAAATGGAAAAACGGAGGCAAATAGGGAAAATCGTGACCCCAATTGCAAATTTTCATGCACACGAGATAAAAATTTCGCAAACTTGGGGCTACACATCGCCTAATAAAAAATGTTTTCCAGTACCACACATATAAACAAGGGTTTTATCATTGTATGATAACAGCTGTTATCTGATAAACTGTCATAACTTCACCAGAACAGAGATTTGTCAAACGTCACATTCACATCAGTTTTCTCGTGATTTAGTTTCTCCAGTTTGGACAAGTTATCGCTCGTCTTTGAATAACTAAACCCAAATCTCATAAACAATACCTGTAAAGTTGGCAGTTCATGTAGACAGATGGGCTCGAATAAACTTTTTACTTGTTGGCTAATAAACGATCAAGTGAGAAATGTGAAGTGTTTACATGACAAGGAACGTTTTGTACTTCAGTACAGTAAGCATTGTGGTGGACTAAATAATGGGTTGATGTTAGAGTATGACTGCTTTCACACGAACTTCACCAAGTTCTCCCGTCAACATCAGAGTATGACTGCTTTCACACGAACTTCACCAAGTTCTCCCGTCAACATCAGAGTATGATTGCTTTCACACAAACTTCACCAACTTCTCCTGCCAATATCAAAGTATGACTGCTTTCACACGAACTTCACCAAGTTTTCCCGTCAACATCAGAGTATGATTACTTTCACACGAACTTCACCAAGTTCTCCCGTCAACATCAGAGTATGATTGCTTTCACACGAACTTCACTAAGTTCTCCCGTCAACATCACGTTTAGATAACATGAACACAAATATCTCTTTGCGTAACTTTGTGTTTAATTACTACGAAACCTCTCGTGGAATAAAAATATTTGGTTTAAAAAACAAAAATTATACAAATACGAAATTTGCATTAAAGTAAATTTTTATGGGCCCCAGCCTGGCCAGGAGGTTAAGGCGCTCGACTCGTAATCGGAGGGTCGCGGGTTCGAATCCACGTCTCATCAAACATGTTCACCCTTTCAGCCGTGGGAGCGGTATAATGTTACGTTCAATTCGTTGGTAAAAGAGTAGCCCAAAAGTTGGCGGTGATGACCAGCTTTTACCGATTAAATACACGTTTCGTCAAGTTACGTTGTCTCTTTACGTTCTGGGTATCATTTACCTTAACTTTATATTAGTTTGTTGTTTTAGATACATATAAAGTTAGAGTAGAAGGTAAATAAACAACGTAACTTGATGATTCGTATATTTAAGCTGTTATATTTGTGTGACAAACAAAGCGGTTTTTGCTTGTTTGTGTGAACATTTGAAATCTCTGTCTCGTGTTGTTGAACGCACCTTTAGGAACAAACATGGTTTTATTTCTATTTAATTGAGAAAATAATATTAACAGAGAAGAATTAAAACAAGCACTGTTAATAATAATTACACAGCCTTCACGATGGAGAGAAATCCACTTGAAGTGAAAATATGTATTTATTAAAATAAAGTAGAGAAAAACGTCAAGTCCTGTTGAAACAACAACTCAAGCCAACTGCATCAGTGTAAAGAAACGCCTTTATACCAATAGTTATTAATAACACAGCATGTAACTGCAACGCCCCCTACAGTCCAGTAGCCGTTTGCACTTTCGTCCCTGAAACATGCGGCTGGCAATGGTCAGTTACAAACCCTCTTAGTTAGCCTGAAGATGACCTAAGAGGGTCGAAACGTCGTTCTGTACTTTGTTTAAATCAAACTCTTTAATGTTCATACCAGGAGTCTGAAAATCACAAAACGCAACCCTATTCTTAATAGCTTTGTGTTCACAAATTTTCTGCATCAAACACGTTTAAATACTTAAAACGTTATTGCTTTGACTGATAAATGATTGATTTAGTCTATATTTGTTCAAACACGCGCGTGTTTTGTACCCTACGAGTCTCTTATTTTAAAATAACATCTGTCAGCTTTAGTTCTTATATTGCACGTGACGGCAAACCTGACGAAGCGTTGTGACAAAATCTCCGAACGTTTTATTTTATACACCCGATAAAAACCTGATAGAATTTTAAAATAATGAAATTATCTCTAATAGTTAATTCAGTTAACTTTGATTTAAGCCTAAAGGTTACCTTTAATATACTTTTAAGGTAAGAGTTGTTCTTAATTTCCTGAAAAAAAGAAAGAGAAATAAATCATACTGTTTAACCCACTGCTACTATGACGTACTCCCAGTTGATAAAGATAACCATTAATATCCACGTAAAATAATCACAGTAATTCGTAAACATTCACGAATTTTCGCGTAACAACATCAGTGAATTATATTTGATAACCAATCACATTTTCACACACCAAACTTCGTCTTTGTGGACACTAACAAGCTATAATTTGATTCATCGATATTACAGTGTTTATTACAAAACAAGACAATTCTCACCGATTCGCCATCTAAACTTTTAGGTGACGTAGGGATTCAATTGCACAATTTCATCGTTTACGGTTTACACTTTGGACAAGATTTGATGCATTTCTCGCGCCATGTTTACATCCTTTCATCAGACCTCTTCGCGAGCGTCGAGAATTGCGGATCGTTCCGAAACTTCCAATGTGTCGAGAAATAGAACTCGTTAAAGTCTCTGAGCCTTGAAATTCGAGGCTCCTTTGTAAGGAGAAATGACATGTACGTTAAATGTAGTTTGTTATTGTTCCCGGTTGGATTGGCATTCGTTCAGAATTTCATTGCGTCACTGGGGCTCCAAATATTTTCTGCTTGTTTCCTAGAAGTTCTAGAACGCTTATCTCTCAAGGTGCACAAATAAAACTACACTGTTTTTTAAGCCTAGTTATCACATTATATGGTCACCACTTATCTCTGTCCTATGAACTACACAACCATGTTTATACGTTGTCAAAAGATGGGAAACATTTGCAATATGTTATTTGGTAACAAATAAAAAAGTGAGTCAGTCACTCGAAGATCATGAAATCACGTGATTAATAATTACGTCACTAAGAGGTGCTACGGTTATCTATATTTTTGATTGATTTTTAGTAGATATGTCAGCTAATGGATTTTTAATGAAGGGATTGTAGAGACTGCCCGCTACCTTTGTTGGATTACAGAGGCTGTCTGGTACCCTTTGTTGGATTACAGAGGCTGCTTAGTACCCTTTGTTAGGTTACAGAGACTGTCTGGTACCCTTTGTTGGTATACAGAGACTGTCCGCCACATTTGTTGGATTACCGAGGCAACCTGGAACTCTTTGTTGAATTATAAAGACTTCCTGGTACTTTTGTTAAATTATGAAAACTGTTTGGTACCTTTGTTGGATAACAAAGGCTGCCTGGTACCTTTGGTGGAATATAATGTATAATTGTATTATTCCTTAATATTTAGCACAAAGCCATACAATTTCCCATCTATGCTATATCCACCACAGTTATTCAAACCTGATTACTAGCGTTATAAGCCCTTAAATTTAGAGCTATGCAACTTGGAAGTTTTTAGTTGGCATGTGAGCAACGTAATGCTACATTAACATGCGTTCAAACATTAATAAAAAGTTAAGAAAATATTCTTCCAATGTGCTGTTTCCATTATCTGTGCTGTTAAGTTATTTTGTTACCAAAAACAGTGGTAACAATCATATACTGAATTTTTACCAGAAGATACGTAGTTTTAATACCATAGACTCTTTGTTACAACATGCTATAATGTTACCATAAGCTGTGTAGTTTTGTTACCACATGTTGAACTGTTACTACAAGCTGATTATTTTGTTACCACATGCTGTGTAGTTTTGTTATCACATGATGTGTTGTTGTTACTACAAGCTGTGTGGCTTTGCTACCGCATACTGTGTTGTTACCACAAGCTGCGTAATTTTGTTATCACATGCTGTGTTGTTGTTACCACAAGCTGTATTGTTACCAAATATTGTACTGTTACTATAAGCTGTACGTCTTCAAATATAGGATTTCTATAATAATGCAAACGAACTATAATAACAGACCCCGAAACTCATGTCCTCTTGTCTTAGACCTAATGTTAGCTAAGCCTTTATGATGTACAATCAGTAATCGGTAAAGGAAAAAGTAACACTGTAACTAATGTACGTTTTGTTTTGTTTTTAATGCAGTTAGGGTTAAAATTTACCGTATTGAATCCTATTAATAAATAAATGTATAATGTTGTTTTATGAATTAGTATTATATCCTTTTCCAAACTTTGATAAAATAAACTGCATGCGCAGGAAGGTAGTAAATTGTGCGCAACAGACAAAACAAAGTATTGTTAAAATACACACACACATATATATACTGAATTTGTGATTTCGCAAAATAAGAATGTTTAAAATATCAATTTATGACAAAAATAAAATTCTTCGTAACTTTGTACACGAGTTCAAAATTATTGATAGAGAAAGATCATTACACTATTTATTTTAAATCTTTCATTTTTCCAGTTAGGTTTGACGAACAAGTTACACGTTCGTCTTATAACTTCTATATATTCACAGTTCAATCTCTCGTCGTTTCGATTTCAAATCCCTTCCCCTACTCGATGCCTCGGCATGACCAGGTGGTTAAGGCGCTCGCATTGATCTCTGAGGGTCGTAGGTTCGAGTCGTAGTCACGCGAAACATGCTCTCTCTTTCAACCATGAGGACGTTATAATGTTTCGGTTAATCCTAATATTCGTTAGTAAAAGAGTACCCCAAGAGCTGGCGGTGGGTGGTGATGACAAGCTGCCATCCGTATAGTCTTACACTGCTAAATTAGGGACGGCTAGCACAGGTACCGCTCATGTAGCTTTGTGAGAAATTCAAAACAAACCAAACCTGAACTGTTAAATATTAAAATAAAACACGGAAACTCTTTTTATTATCACATTGCTCGCGGGAAAGGTCTGGGGTGATTTATTAACGACCGTGGTCCGAAAATAAAGGATTCACTTGTACATTAACCGATGTGGAATCCAGGATACACTCCAGGACTTTCCTACGTTCTACCGTACGCTGATGGTCGTTCGCAGGGTAACTAATCACGTGATGGGCTATTTTGTTATCGATTGGAACGTAAGAGAGAACCGAATTTTCTTATGCGTAGCGTGATGAAGACCAGATTGGAGATCAGTGGGAAACAGAGAACGTTGTGATTTACTGCACGTTGTGTCGCTGCTGTAGTAACATTTATTTATTAGAGTTTTCTGTTTTTGTTATTTTTCTTTCTTTCAATATGTACAAAAAATAACGGATGTTTTAAAATGTTGATAATATATCAGTGAAATGCGACACGCTAATACAGTTAAGACACATGAATCGAATAATGATTTATATATATATATGTAAAAACGGCTCGTTTGGGTTGAGAAAATATTTTACGATGAGGTCATCGTCAGGTTCACAAAGAAAGGAAGAGGTAACTGACCGGAGGCTGACCACATGTTTGAAAGGGGTCGTGTAACGTTATTCGCTTCTCTAAGTACAATATTTTCTCAACCCAAACGAGCCATGTTTCCATATATATTTCTCTACAAGTGGGTTTTCTCGACATCACTGAGTAATGGTTTATTTAACCTGGTGTGAATTACCTCTCTTTACCACGAGTCGCAAAGACCCCCGTCATAATACACAGGAGCTATAGTGTACCAGCCAAACACCGCCATTATTTCTGACTGCTTTTATAGCTGCCCCAAGGTAGGTTTGTACCCCCAAAACCAACTGCGTTTGTACAATAGTCCATGATATTTGAGTACTTGTGTCACATTTAATACTAATAGTTTGTAAATAGCTCTATAAACACATTTCAACATGGGACCTCCTGGATTCAAATAAAACCAAAGAAACAAAACTAGATGCCAGATTAAGGCTAACCAACCACCCCCAAACCAATCCTAGACCCCCCTCCATTATTTCAAGTTGATCATACGGACATGTTGTAACCCTCTTTTGATGATTCCTCAAGTTAGATTATGAGCGCTAGGCCTAACGGAGGACTCTTCCGTGATCACTGTGAACCTGTCTGTCATGTTCGGTCTTTGTGGTCCCAACATAATTCATTACAAACAATTCACAAACATGTTAGGTTTATCAGTGTGGGATAATGTTTGTTTAACCAAGACCCAATTAGTTGGAAAATTAAAATTTTTATTTACAATAAGTTGTAAAAATTTAACATTTACGTAGAATGATTTGGATGATTTTAATATTTATCTACAATTTGTTGGAGCATTTTGATACAATATATACAGTATATGTGTACAATATATTTCCAAAATTGTTTTATCAGTTAATTGTACAAATGTGGCTTGTTAAGTAAAATAAGATCAAAAGAATAAAGATAGATTCAAGTAATAAGTTCCAACTTATCTGAATAAAACTTATCATTTTCTATATTCTTCTGCTGAAACTATGTTTAACTGGAGATAATAATTTTAAAACTATGTTTAACTAGAAATAATAATAATAGTTTTTAAGACATGAAAATATGTTTCTACTGCCTTCTCGATTTTAAAAAGATGGCACGAAGTCATTTTTCTAAAATAATTTGTTGTGTTCCACGGTCTGTAATACAAACTTAAAAGGCTTCCATATTTTAACACTGAGTTTTGCTTTTTAGATAACAATAAAAACATTTTATTTCGACCAAAGTTTTGCCGTTACGCTAATGTTGTATCAGGTAATCGAACGATAATTTGTAAGCCCAAGGAAAGATTAATTGATGGTGGAACAAAGTACGATTGACTGTTGGTCTGTCTTATTTGAATGTTCCACCATCAATAAAACTATACTTTTCGTTAATACAGTCTCAGTTCACTTACCTAATGACAGCAAGTACTCTAAAGAACGATTTTCTTTAAAAGTCACATTGAAATAATAATTATAAAACATGCAATATGTGTTCACATATAAAATGTAAACTACAACCTAAATACTGTGTCAGAAAAATTAAAAATTTCAAGAAGGTATGGCAAGGTCAGGAGGTCAGGACGTTCGACTGATAACCTGAGGGTCGAGTGTTTATATTTCCATCACATATTTGCCCTTTCATCCCCGCGGATGGCACTATGTAACAAACAAATCCATTATTCGTTATCAAACGATAATCCACGAGTTAGTGGTGGGTAGTGATGACGACATGCCTTCCCTACAGTCTAACACTGTTGAATTGGGACGAATAGCGGAAATAGATCTCAAGTAGATTAAAACTAAAGTAAAAAAAATAATAAAAAATCTTCATGTAACGACTTTATACATTAGTAATAGTTGTGTCACTATTTTATTCTATTCATACATAAATAATAGTTGTATAACTATTTTATTCTATTCATACATTAGTAATAGTTGTGTCACTATTTTATTCTATTCATACATAAATAATAGTTGTATAACTATTTTATTCTATTCATACAATAGTGATAGTTGTATCACTATTTTATTCTATTCAGACATTAGTAATAGTTTTATCACAATTTAATTGTATTCATACATTAGTAATAGTTCTATCTCTATTTTATTCTATTCATACATTGATAATAATTGTATCACTGTTTAATTCTATTCATACATTAGTAATAGCTGTATCACTATTCATCACTATTCATACATTAGTAATAGTTGTATCACTATTTTATTCTCTTCATACATCAGTAATAGTTCTATCACTATTTATATCTATTCATACATTAGTAATAGTTCTATCACTATTTATATCTATTCATACATTAGTAATAATTGTATCACTATTTTATTCTATTCATAAATTAGTAATAGTTGTATCACAATTTTATTGTATTCGTATATCAGTAATAGTTGTATCACTATTATATTCTATTCGAACATTAGTAATAGTTGCATCACTATTTTCTTCTATTCATACATCAGTAATACTTGTATCACTATTTTGTTCTGTTCATACATCAGTAATAGTTGTATCACTATTTTATTCTACTCATACATCAGTAATAGTTGTATCACTATTTTATTCTGTTCGAACATTAGTAATAGTTGCATCACTATTTTGTTCTATTCATACATTAGTAATAGTTGCATCACTATTTTGTTCTATTCATACATCAGTAATAGTTGCATCACTATTTTTTTCTATTCATACATTAGTACTACTTGTATCACTATTTTATTCTATTCATACATTAGTAATAGTTTTATGACTATTTTATTCTATTCATGCATAAGTAATAGTTGCCTCACTATTTTGTATTATTCGTACATTAGTAATAGTTGTATCACTATTTTATTCTACTCATACATCAGTAATAGTTGCATCACTATTTTATTCTATTCATACATTAGTACTACTTGTATCACTATTTTATTCTATTCATGCATTAGTAATAGTTGTATCACTATTTATATCTATTCATACATTAGAAATAGTTGTATCACTATTTTATTATAATCATACATTAGTAATAGTTGTATCACTATTTTATTCTATTCATACATTAGTAATAATTGTATCACTATTTTATTCTATTCATACATTAGTAATAATTGTATCACTATTTTATTCTATTCATACATTAGTACTACATGTATCATTATTTTATTCTATTCATACATCAGTAATAGTTGTTTCACTATTTTATTCTACTCATACATCAGTAATAGTTGCATCACTATTTTATTCTATTCATACATTAGTAATAGTTTTATGACTATTTTATTCTATTCATACATTAGTAATAGTTGCATCACTATTTTGTTCAATTCATACATTAGTAATAGTTGTATCACTATTTCATTCAACTCATACATCAGTAACAGTTGTATCACTATTTTGTTCTCTTCGTACATTAGTAATAGTTGTATCACTATTTTATTCTACTCATACATCACTAATAGTTGCATCACTATTTCATTCTATTCATACATTAGTACCACTTGTATCACTATTTTATTCTATTCATACATTAGTAATAGTTGCATTACTATTTTATTCTCTTCATACATCAGTAATAGTTGTATCACTATTTATCACTATTCATACATTAGTAATAGCTGTATCACTACTTTATTCTATTCATACATTAGTAATAGTTGTGTCACTATTTTATTCTATTCATACATCAGTAATAGTTCTATCACTATTTATATCTATTCATACATTAGTAATAATTCAATCACTATTTTATTCTATACATACATTAGTAATAGTTGTATCACTAGTTTATTCTATTGTTACATTAGTAATAATTCTATCACTATTTTATTCTATTTATACATTAGTACTACTTGTATCACTATTTTATTCTATTCATACATTAGTAATAGTTTTATCACAATTTTATTGTATTCATATATCAGTAATAGTTGTATCACTATTTTATTCTGTTCATACATCAGTAATAGTTTTATGACTATTTTATTCTATTCATACATGAGTAATAGTTGCATCATTATTTTGATATATTCGTACATTAGTAATAGTTGTATCACTATTTTATTCTACTCATACATCAGTAATAATTGCATCACTATTTTATTATATTCATACATTAGTAATAGTTTTATGACTATTTTATTCTATTCATACATGAGTAATAGTTGCATCACTATTTTGATATATTCGTACATTAGTAATAGTTGTATCACTATTTTATTCTACTCATACATCAGTAATAATTGCATCACTATTTTATTCTATTCATACATTACTACTACTTGTATCACTATTTTATTCTATTCATACATTAGTAATAGTTGTATCACTATTTATATCTATTCACACATTAGAAATAGTTGTATCACTATTCTATTCTATTCATATATCAGTAATAGTTGAATCACTATTAATATCTATTCATACATAAGTAGTAGTTGTATCACTATGCTATTCTATTCATACATTAGTAATAGTTGTATCACTATTTTATTCTATTCATGCATAAGTAATAGTTGCATCACTATTTTGTATTATTCGTACATTACTAATAGTTGTATCACTATTTTATTCTATTCATACATTAGTAATAATTGTATCACTATTTTATTCTATTCATACATTAGTAATAGTTGTATCACTATTTTATTCTATTCATACATTAGTAATAATTGTATCACTATTTTATTCTATTCATACATTACTAATAGTTGTATCAGAATTTTATTGTATTAATACATTAGTAATAGTTGTATCACTATTTTATTCTGTTCGAACATTAGTAATAGTTGCATCACTATTTTGTTCTATTCATACATTAGTAATAGTTGCATCACTATTTTGTTCTATTCATACATCAGTAATAGTTGCATCACTATTTTTTTCTATTCATACATTAGTACTACTTGTATCACTATTTTATTCTATTCATACATTAGTAATAGTTTTATGACTATTTTATTCTATTCATGCATAAGTAATAGTTGCATCACTATTTTGTATTATTCGTACATTAGTAATAGTTGTATCACTATTTTATTCTACTTATACATCAGTAATAGTTGCATCACTATTTTATTCTATTCATACATTAGTACTACTTGTATCACTATTTTATTCTATTCATGCATTAGTAATAGTTGTATCACTATTTATATCTATTCATACATTAGAAATAGTTGTATCACTATTTTATTATAATCATACATTAGTAATACTTGTATCACTATTTTATTCTATTCATACATTAGTAATAATTGTATCACTATTTTATTCTATTCATACATTACTAATAATTGTATCACTATTTTATTCTATTCATACATTAGTACTACTTGTATCATTATTTTATTCTATTCATACATCAGTAATAGTTGTTTCACTATTTTATTCTACTCATACATCAGTAATAGTTGCATCACTATTTTATTCTATTCATACATTAGTAATAGTTTTATGACTATTTTATTCTATTCATACATTAGTAATAGTTGCATCACTATTTTGTTCAATTCATACATTAGTAATAGTTGTATCACTATTTCATTCAACTCATACATCAGTAACAGTTGTATCACTATTTTGTTCTCTTCGTACATTAGTAATAGTTGTATCACTATTTTATTCTACTCATACATCACTAATAGTTGCATCACTATTTCATTCTATTCATACATTAGTACCACTTGTATCACTATTTTATTCTATTCATACATTAGTAATAGTTGCATTACTGTTTTATTCTATTCATACATCAGTAATAGTTGTATCACTACTTTATTCTATTCATACATTAGTAATAGTTGTGTCACTATTTTATTCTATTCATACATCAGTAATAGTTCTATCACTATTTATATCTATTCATATATTAGTAATAATTCAATCACTATTTTATTCTATTCATACATTAGTAATAGTTGTATCACTAGTTTATTCTATTGTTACATTAGTAATAATTCTATCACTATTTTATTCTATTTATACATTAGTACTACTTGTATCACTATTTTATTCTATTCATACATTAGTAATAGTTTTATCACAATTTTATTGTATTCATATATCAGTAATAGTTGTATCACTATTTTATTCTGTTCGAACATTAGAAATAATTGCATGACTATTTTATTCTATTCATACATCAGTATTAGTTGAATCACTGTTTTCTTCTATTCATATATCAGTAATAGTTGAATCACTATTTTATTCTATTCATACATTAGTACTACTTGTATCACTATTTTATTCTATTCATACATTAGTAATAGTTTTATGACTATTTTATTCTATTCATACATGAGTAATAGTTGCATCACTATTTTGATATATTCGTACATTAGTAATAGTTGTATCACTATTTTATTCTACTCATACATCAGTAATAGTTGCATCACTATTTTATTCTATTCATACATTAGTACGACTTGTATAACTATTTTATTCTTTCATACATTAGTAATAGTTGTATCACTATTTATATCTATTCACACATTAGAAATAGTTGTATCACTATTCTATTCTATTCATATCTCAGTAATAGTTGAATCACTATTAATATCTATTCATACATTAGTAATAGTTTTATCACTATGCTATTCTATTCATACAGTAGTAATAGTTGTATCACTATTTTATTCTATTCATACATTAGTAATAATTGTATCACTATTTTATTCTATTCATACATTAGTAATAGTTGCATCACTATTTTATTCTACTCATACATCAGTAATAGTTGTATCACTATATTATTCTACTCATACATCAGTAATAGATGCATCACTATATTATTCTATTCACACATTAGTACTACTTGTATCACTATTTAATTTTATTCATACATTATTAATAGTTGTATCACTCTTTATATCTATTCATACATTAGTAATAATTGTATCACTATTCATTATAATCATACATTAGTAATAGTTGTATCACTATTTTATTCTATTCATACATTAGTAATAATTGTAACACTATTTTATTCTATTCATACATTAGTAATAATTTTGTCACTATTTTATTCTATTCATACATTAGTAATAATTGTATCACTATTTTATTCTATTCATACATTAGTACTACTTGTATCATTGTATTATTCTATTCATACATCAGTAATACTTGTATCACTATTTTGTTCTATTCATACATCAGTAATAGTTGTATCACTATTTAATTCTACTCATACATCAGTAATAGTTGCATCACTCATTTGTTCAATTCATACATTAGTAATAGTTGTATCACTATTTCATTCAACTCATACATCAGTAACAGTTGTATCACTATTTTGTTTACTTCGTACATTAGTAATTGTTCTATCACCATTTTATTCTACTCATACATCAGTAATAGTTGCATCACTATTTTATTCTATTCATACATTAGCACTACTTCTATCACAATTTTATTGTATTCATAGATTAGTAATAGTTGTATCACTATTTTTATCTATTCATACATTAGTAATAGTTTTATGACTATTTTGTTCTATTCATACATTAGTAATATTTGTATCACTATTTCATTCTACCCATATATCAATAACAGTTGTATCACTATTTTATTATATTCATACATTAGTAGTAGTTGTATGACTTTTTTATTATATTCATACATTAGTAAAAGATGTATCACTATTTTCTTCTATTCATACATTAGTAATAATTGTATCACTATTTTATTCTATTCATACATTAGTAATAGTTGTATCACTATTTTATTCTATTTATACATTAGTAATTATTGTATCACTTTTTTATTCTATTCATACATTAGTAATAGTTCTATAACTATTTTATTCTATTCATACATAAGTAATAATTGTATCACTATTTTATTCTATTGTTACATTAGTAATAATTGTATCACTATCTTATGCTATTCATACATTAGTACTACTTGTACCACTATTTCATTCTATTCATACATTAGTACTACTTGTATCACAATTTAATTGTATTCATACATTAGTAATAGTTGTATCACTATTCTATTCTATTCATATATCAGTAATAGTTGAATCACTATTAATATCTATTCATACATTAGTAATAGTTTTATCACTATGCTATTCTATTCATACAGTAGTAATAGTTGTATCACTATTTTATTCTATTCATACATTAGTAATAATTGTATCACTATTTTATTCTATTCATACATTAGTAATAGTTGCATCACTATTTTATTCTACTCATACATCAGTAATAGTTGTATCACTATATTATTCTACTCATACATCAGTAATAGATGCATCACTATATTATTCTATTCACACATTAGTACTACTTGTATCACTATTTAATTTTATTCATACATTATTAATAGTTGTATCACTGTTTATATCTATTCATACATTAGTAATAATTGTATCACTATTCATTATAATCATACATTAGTAATAGTTGTATCACTATTTTATTCTATTCATACATTAGTAATAGTTGTATCACTATTTTATTCTATTCATACATTAGTAATAATTTTGTCACTATTTTATTCTATTCATACATTAGTAATAATTGTATCACTATTTTATTCTATTCATACATTAGTACTACTTGTATCAATGTATTATTCTATTCATACATCAGTAATACTTGTATCACTATTTTGTTCTATTCATACATCAGTAATAGTTGTATCACTATTTAATTCTACTCATACATCAGTAATAGTTGCATCACTCATTTGTTCAATTCATACATTAGTAATAGTTGTATCACTATTTCATTCAACTCATACATCAGTAACAGTTGTATCACTATTTTGTTTACTTCGTACATTAGTAATTGTTCTATCACTATTTTATTCTACTCATACATCAGTAATAGTTGCATCACTATTTTATTCTATTCATACATTAGCACTACTTCTATCACAATTTTATTGTATTCATAGATTAGTAATAGTTGTATCACTATTTTTATCTATTCATACATTAGTAATAGTTTTATGACTATTTTGTTCTATTCATACATTAGTAATATTTGTATCACTATTTCATTCTACCCATATATCAATAACAGTTGTATCACTATTTTATTATATTCATACATTAGTAGTAGTTGTATGACTTTTTTATTATATTCATACATTAGTAAAAGATGTATCACTATTTTCTTCTATTCATACATTAGTAATAATTGTATCACTATTTTATTCTATTCATACATTAGTAATAGTTGTATCACTATTTTATTCTATTTATACATTAGTAATTATTGTATCACTTTTTTATTCTATTCATACATTAGTAATAGTTCTATAACTATTTTATTCTATTCATACATAAGTAATAATTGTATCACTATTTTATTCTATTGTTACATTAGTAATAATTGTATCACTATCTTATGCTATTCATACATTAGTACTACTTGTACCACTATTTCATTCTATTCATACATTAGTACTACTTGTATCACAATTTAATTGTATTCATACATTAGTAATAGTTGTATCACTATTCTATTCTATTCATATATCAGTAATAGTTGAATCACTATTAATATCTATTCATACATTAGTAATAGTTTTATCACTATGCTATTCTATTCATACAGTAGTAATAGTTGTATCACTATTTTATTCTATTCATACATTAGTAATAATTGTATCACTATTTTATTCTATTCATACATTAGTAATAGTTGCATCACTATTTTATTCTACTCATACATCAGTAATAGTTGTATCACTATATTATTCTACTCATACATCAGTAATAGATGCATCACTATATTATTCTATTCACACATTAGTACTACTTGTATCACTATTTAATTTTATTCATACATTATTAATAGTTGTATCACTGTTTATATCTATTCATACATTAGTAATAATTGTATCACTATTCATTATAATCATACATTAGTAATAGTTGTATCACTATTTTATTCTATTCATACATTAGTAATAGTTGTATCACTATTTTATTCTATTCATACATTAGTAATAATTTTGTCACTATTTTATTCTATTCATACATTAGTAATAATTGTATCACTATTTTATTCTATTCATACATTAGTACTACTTGTATCAATGTATTATTCTATTCATACATCAGTAATACTTGTATCACTATTTTGTTCTATTCATACATCAGTAATAGTTGTATCACTATTTAATTCTACTCATACATCAGTAATAGTTGCATCACTCATTTGTTCAATTCATACATTAGTAATAGTTGTATCACTATTTCATTCAACTCATACATCAGTAACAGTTGTATCACTATTTTGTTTACTTCGTACATTAGTAATTGTTCTATCACTATTTTATTCTACTCATACATCAGTAATAGTTGCATCACTATTTTATTCTATTCATACATTAGCACTACTTCTATCACAATTTTATTGTATTCATAGATTAGTAATAGTTGTATCACTATTTTTATCTATTCATACATTAGTAATAGTTTTATGACTATTTTATTCTATTCATACATTAGTAATATTTGTATCACTATTTCATTCTACCCATATATCAATAACAGTTGTATCACTATTTTATTATATTCATACATTAGTAGTAGTTGTATGACTTTTTTATTATATTCATACATTAGTAAAAGATGTATCACTATTTTCTTCTATTCATACATTAGTAATAATTGTATCACTATTTTATTCTATTCATACATTAGTAATAGTTGTATCACTATTTTATTCTATTCATACATTAGTAATTATTGTATCACTTTTTTATTCTATTCATACATAAGTAATAATTGTATCACTATTTTATTCTATTGTTACATTAGTAATAATTGTATCACTATCTTATGCTATTCATACATTAGTACTACTTGTACCACTATTTCATTCTATTCATACATTAGTACTACTTGTATCACAATTTAATTGTATTCATACATTAGTAATAGTTGTATCACTATTTTATTCTGTTCGAACATTAGCAATAAATGCATCACCATTTTAATCTATTCATACATCAGTAATAGTTGCATCACTATTTTATTCTACTCATACATCAGTAATAGTTATATCACTATTATATTCTACTCATACATCAGTAATAGTTGCATCACTATTTTATCCTATTGATACATCAGTAATACTTGTATCACTATTTTATTTTATTCATACATTAGTACTACTTGATCACAATTTTATTGTATTCATAAATCAGTAATAGTTGCATCACTATTTTGTTCTATTCATACATTAGTAATAGTTGTATCACTATTTCATTCTACTCATACATCAGTAACAGTTGTATCACTATTTTATTCTACTCATACATCAGTAATAGTTGCATAACTATTTTATTCCATTCATACATTAGTATCACTTGTATCACTATTTTATTCTATTCATATATTAGTAATAGTTGTATCAGTATTTTATTCTGTTCGAACATTAGTAATAGTTGCATCACTATTTTATTCTATTCATACATTAGCACTACTTCTATCACAATTTTATTGTATTCATAGATTAGTAATAGTTGTATCACTATTTTTATCTATTCATACATTAGTAATAGTTTTATGACTATTTTGTTCTATTCATACATTAGTAATATTTGTATCACTATTTCATTCTACCCATATATCAATAACAGTTGTATCACTATTTTATTATATTCATACATTAGTAGTAGTTGTATGACTTTTTTATTATATTCATACATTAGTAAAAGATGTATCACTATTTTCTTCTATTCATACATTAGTAATAATTGTATCACTATTTTATTCTATTCATACATTAGTAATAGTTGTATCACTATTTTATTCTATTCATACATTAGTAATTATTGTATCACTTTTTTATTCTATTCATACATTAGTAATAGTTCTATAACTATTTTATTCTATTCATACATAAGTAATAATTGTATCACTATTTTATTCTATTGTTACATTAGTAATAATTGTATCACTATCTTATGCTATTCATACATTAGTACTACTTGTACCACTATTTCATTCTATTCTTACATTAGTACTACTTGTATCACAATTTAATTGTATTCATACATTAGTAATAGTTGTATTACTATTTTATTCTGTTCGAACATTAGCAATAAATGCATCACCATTTTAATCTATTCATACATCAGTAATAGTTGCATCACTATTTTATTCTACTCATACATCAGTAATAGTTATATCACTATTATATTCTACTCATACATCAGTAATAGTTGCATCACTATTTTATCCTATTGATACATCAGTAATACTTGTATCACTATTTTATTTTATTCATACATTAGTACTACTTGATCACAATTTTATTGTATTCATAAATCAGTAATAGTTGCATCACTATTTTATTCTATTCATACATTAGTAATAGTTGCATCACTATTTTGTTCTATTCATACATTAGTAATAGTTGTATCACTATTTCATTCTACTCATACATCAGTAACAGTTGTATCACTATTTTATTCTATTCATACATTAGTAGTAGTTGTATCACTATTTTATTCTATTCATACATTAGTAATAATTGTAACACTATATTATTCTCTTCATATATTAGTAATAATTCTATCACTATTTTATTCTATTCATACATTAGTAATAGTTGTATCACTAGTTTATTCTATTGTTACATTAGTAATAATTCTATTACTATTTTATTCTATTGATACATTAGTACTACTTGTATCACTATTTTATTCTATTCATACATTAGTAATAGTTTTTCACAATTCTATTGTATTCATATATCAGTAATAGTTGTGTCACTATTTTATTCTGTTCGAACATTAGTAATAGTTGCATCACTGTTTTATTCTATTCATACATCAGTAATAGTTGCATCACTATTTTATTCTATTCATATATCAGTAATAATTGAATCACTATTTTATTCTATACATACATTATTACTACTTGTATCACTATTTTATTCTATTCATACATTAGTAATAGTTTTATGACTCTTTTATTCTATTCATACATGAGTAATAGTTGCATCACTATTTTGATTTATTCGTACATTAGTAATAGTTGTATCACTATTTTATTCTACTCATACATTAGTAATAATTGTATCACTATTCATTATAATCATACATTAGTAATACTAGTATCACTATTTTATTCTATTCATACATTAGTAATAATTGTATCACTATTTTATTCTATTCATACATTAGTAATAATTGTATCACTATTTTATTCTATTCATACATTAGTACTACTTGTATCATTATTTTATTCTATTCATACATCAGTAATACTTGTATCACTATTTTGTTCTATTCATACATCAGTAATAGTTGTATCACTATTTTATTCTACTCATACATCAGTAATAGTTGCATCACTATTTTATTCTATTTATACATTAGTACCACTTGTATCACTATTTTATTCTATTCATACATTAGTAATAGTTTTATGACTATTTTATTCTATTCATACATTAGCAATAGTTGCATCACTATTTCATTCAACTCATACATCAGTAACAGTTGTATCACTATTTTGTTCTCTTCGTACATTAGTAATAGTTATATCACTATTTTATTCTACTCATACATCAGTAATAGTTGCATAACTATTTTATTCCATTCATACATTAGTATCACTTGTATCACTAATTTATTCTATTCATACATTAGTAATAGTTGTATCAGTATTTTATTCTGTTCGAACATTAGTAATAGTTGCATCACTATTTTATTCTATTCATACATTAGCACTACTTCTATCACAATTTTATAGTATTCATAGATTAGTAATAGTTGTATCACTATTTTTATCTTTTCATACATTAGTAATAGTTTTATGACTATTTTGTTCTATTCATACATTAGTAATAATTGTATCACTATTTCATTCTACTCATATATCAATAACAGTTGTATCACTATTTTATTATATTCATACATTAGTAATAGTTGTATGACTATTTTATTATATTTATACATTAGTAAAAGTTGTATCACTATTTTATTCTATTCATACATTAGTAATAGTTGTATCACTATTTTTTCTATTCATTCATTAGTAATTATTGTATCACTATTTTATTCTATTCCTACATTAGTAATAATTGTAACACTATTTTTATTCTCTTCATACATTAGTAATAATTGTATCACTATTTTATTCTATTCATACATAAGTAATAATTGTATCACTATTTTATTCTATTGTTACATTAGTAATAATTGTATTACTTTTTTATGCTATTCATACATTAGTACTACTTGTACCACTATTTTATTCTATTCATACATTAGTACCACTTGTATCACTATCTTATTCTGTTCCAACATTAGTAATAGTTTTATGACTATTTTATTCTTTTCGTACATTAGTTATTATTGTATCGTTATTTTATTTTATTCATACATTAGTAATACCTGTATCACTATTTTATTCTATTCATACATTAGTAATAATTGTATCACTATTGATATCTATTCATACATTAGTAATAGTTGTATCATTATTGTATTCTATTCATACATTAGTAATAATTGTATCACTATTTACATGTATTCATACATTAGTAATAAGTGTATCACTATTTTATTCTAATCATACATTAGTAATACTTGTATCACTATGTTATTCTATTCATACATTAGTAATAATTGTATCACTATTTTATTCTATTCATACATTAGTATTAATTGTATCACTATTTTATTCTATTCATACATTAGTACTACTTGTATCATTATTTTATTCTATTCATACATTAGTAATAGTTGTATCACAAATTTATTCTACTCATACATTAGTGATAGTTGTTTCATTATTTTATTCTATTCATACAATAGTAATAGTTGTATCACTATTTTATTCTATTCATGCATTAGTAATAGTTGTATCACTATTTTATTTTTTATTCATACATTAGTAATAGTTGTATCACTGTTTTATTCTATTCATACATAAGTACTACTTTTATCATTATTTTATTCTATTCATACATCACTAATCTTGTGTCACTATTTTATTCTACTGATACATCAGTAATAGTTGCATCACTATTTTATTCTATTTATACATCAGTAATACTTGTATCACTATTTTATTTTATTCATACATTAATACTACTTGTATCACAATTTTATTCTATTCATACATTAGTAATAGTTGTATCAGTATTTTATTCTGTTCGAACATTAGTAATAGTTGCATCACTATTTTATTCTATTCATACATTAGCACTACTTGTATCACTATTTTGTTCTATTCATACATTAGTAATAGTTGCATCTCTATTTCATTCTACTCATACATCAGTAATACTTGTATCACTATTTTATTTTATTCATACATTAATACTACTTGTATCACAATTTTATTCTATTCGTACATTAGTAATAGTTGCATCACTATTTTATTCTTTTCATACATTAGTAATAGTTGTATCACTATTTCATTCTACTCATACATCAGTAACAGTTGTATCACTATTTTATTCTATTCATACATTAGTAATAGTTTTATCACTAATTTATTCTATTCATACATTAGTAATAATTGTATCACAATTTTTTTCTATTCATACATTAGTAATAGTTGTATCACTATTTTTTCTATTCATATATAAGTAATAATTGTGTCATCATTTTATTCTATTTTTACATTAGTAATAATTGAATCACTATTTTATGCTATTCAAACTTTAGTACTTTTTGTATCACTATTTTATTCTATTCATACATTAGTACTACTTGTATCACTATTTTATTCTATTCATACATTAGTACTACTTGTATCACTATTTTATTTTATTCATACATTAGTAATAGTTGTATTACCATTTTATTGTATTCATATATCAGTAATAGTTGTATCATGATTTTATTCTCTTCGAACATTAGTAATAGTTGCATCACTATTTTATTCTGTTCATACATCAGTAATAGTTGCATCACTATTTCATTCTATTCATACATTAGTACTACTTGTATCACTATTTTATTCTATTCATACATTAGTAATAGTTTTATGACTATTTTATTCTATTGATACATTAGTAATAGTTGCATCACTATTTTGTTCTATTCATACATTAGTAATAATTGTATCACTATTTCATTCTACTCATACATCAGTAACAGTTGTATCACTATTTTATTCTATTTATACATTCGTAAAAGTTGTATCACTATTTTATTATATTCACACATTAGTAATAGTTTTATGACTATTTTATTCTTTTCGTACATTAGTTATAATTATATCACTATTTTATTTTATTCATACATTAGTAATAGCTGTATCACTATTTTATTCTATTCATACATTAGTAATAGTTCTATCACTATTTTATTCTATTCATACATTAGTAATAATTGTATCACTATTGATATCTATTCATACATTAGTAATAGTTGTATCATTATTTTATTCTATTCATACATTAGTAATAATTGTATCACTATTTACATGTATTCATACATTAGTAATAAGTGTATCACTATTTTATTCTAATCATACATTAGTAATACTTGTATCACTATGTTATTCTATTCATACATTAGTAATAATTGTATCACTATTTTTTTCTATTCATACATTAGTACTACTTGTATCATTATTTTATTCTATTCATACATTAGTAATAGTTGTATCACAAATTTATTCTACTCATACATTAGTGATAGTTGTTTCATTATTTTATTCTTTTCATACAATAGTAATAGTTGTATCACTATTTTATTCTATTCATGCATTAGTAATAGTTGTATCACTATTTTATTTTTTATTCATACATTAGTAATAGTTGTATCACTGTTTTATTGTATTCATAGATCAGTAATAGTTGTATCTCAATTTTATTGTATTCATACATCAGTAATAGTTGCATCGCTATTTTATTCTATTCATACATTAGTTACAGTTGTATAACTTTATTCAATTCATACATTAGTAATAATTGTATCACTTTTTTTTCTAATGTTACATTAGTAATAGTTGTATCACTATTTTATTCTACTCATACATCAGTAATAGTTGCATCACTATTTTATTTTATTGATACATTAGTACTACATGTATCACTATTTCATTCTATTCATGCATTAGTAATAGTTCTATCACAGTTTTATTGTATTCATATATCAGTAATAGTTTTATCACTATTTTATTCTGTTCATATATTAGTAATAGTTGCATCACTATTTTGTTCTATTTATAGATTAGTAATAGTTGTATCACTATTTTATTCTATTGTTAAGTCAGTGATAGTTGTATAACTAATTTATTCTATTGTTACATTAGTAATAGTTGTGTTACTATTTTATTGTATTCATACATCACTAATAGTTGTATCAGTATTTTGTTCTATTCTTACGTCAGTAATAGTTGCATCACTATTTTATTCTATTTATACATTAGTACTACTTGTATCACTATTTTATTCTATCCATACATTTGTAATACTTGCATCACTATTTTATTCTATTGAAACATTAGTAATAGTTGTATCACTATTTTATTCCTTTCATATATTAGTTATAGTTGCATCACTATTTTGTTCTATTTATACATCAGTAATAGTTGCATCACTATTTTATTCTATTCATACATTAGTACTACTTGTATCACTATTTTATTCTATTTATACATTAGTATTAGTTGTATCACTATTTTATTCTATTCATGCATTAGTAATAGTTGTATCACTATTTTATTCTATTCATACATTGGTAATAATTGTATCACTATTTTATTCTATTTATACATTATTAATAGTTGTATCACTATTTTATTCTATTCATAGAATAGTAATAGTTTTATCACTATTTTTTTCTATTTATTCATTAGTACTACTTTTCTCACTATTTTATTCTATTCATACATTAGTAATAGTTGTATCACTATCTTATTCTATTCATGCATTAGTAATAGTTGTATCACTATTTCATTCTATTCATACATTGGTAATAATTGTATCACTATTTTATTCTATTCATACATTATTCATAGTTGTATCACTATTTTATTCTATTCATAAAATAGTAATAGTTGTATCACTTTTTTATTCTATTCATACATTTGTGATTGTTGTATCACTATTTTATTCTATTGTTACATCAGTGATCGTTGTATAAATAATTTATTCTATTGTTACATTAGTAATAGTTGTATAACTAATTTATTTTATTCATACATTAGTAATAATTGTATCACTATTTTATTCTACTCATACATTAGTGATAGTTGTATCACTAATATATTCTACTCATACATTAGTGATAGTTGTTTCACTAATATATTCTACTCATACATTAGTGATAGTTGTTTCACTATTTTATTCTATTCATACATTGGTAATAGTTGTATCACTATTTTATTCTATTCATAGAATAGTAATAGTTGTATCATTGTTTTATTGTATTCATATATCAGTAATAGTTGTATCACTATTTTATTCTATTCATACATTAGTACTTTGTATCACAATTTTATTCTATTCATACATTAGTTATACTTCTATAACTTTATTCAATTCATACATTAGTAATAATTGTATCACTATTTTATTCTATTGTTACATTAGTAACAGTTGTATCACTATTTTATTCTATTCATACAGTAGTAATAGTTGTTTCACTATTTTATTCTATTCATACATTTGTAATAATTGTATCACTATTTTATTCTACTCATACATCGGTAATAGTTGCATCACTATTTTATTCTATTGATACATTAGTACTACTTGTATCACAATTTCATTCTATTCATGCATTAGTAATAGTTGTATCACTATTTTATTCTATTTATGGATTAGTAATAGTTGTATCACTATTTTATTCTACTCATACATTAGTGATAGTTGTTTCACTATTTTATTCTATTCATACATTAGTAATAATTGTATCACTATTTTATTCTATTCATACATTAGTAATAGTTGTATCACTATTTTATTCTATTCATACATTAGTAATAGTTGTATCACTATTTTATTCTATTCATACATTAGTAATAGTTGTATTACTTTATTCAGTTCATACATTAGTAATAATTGTATCACTATTTTATTCTATTTTACATTAGTGATAGTTGTATCACTAATTTATTCTACTCATACATTAGTGATAGTTGTTTCACTATTTTATTCTATTCATACATTAGTAATAATTGTATCACTATTTTATTCTATTCATACATTGGTAATAGTTGTTTCACTATTTTATTCTATTCATAGAATAGTAATAGTTGTATCACTATTTTTTCTATTTATTTATTAGTAATAGTTGTATCACTATTTTATTCTATTCATACATTAGTAATAGTTGTATCACTATTTTATTCTATTCATACATTAGTAATAGTTGTATCACTATTTTATTCTATTCATACATTAGTAATAATTGTATCACTATTTTATTCTACTTATTCATTAGTGATAGTTGTATCACTAATTTATTCTACTCATACATTAGTGATAGTTGTTTCACTATTTTATTCTATTCATACATTAGTAATAATTGTATCACTATTTTATTCTATTCATACATTGGTAATAGTTGTATAACTATTTTATTCTATTCATACATTAGTGATAGTTGTATCACTATTTTTTTCTATTCATAGAATAGTAATAGTTGTATCACTATTTTTTCTATTTATTTATTAGTAATAGTTGTATCACTATTTTATTCTATTCATACATTAGTAATAGTTGTATCACTATTTTATTCTATTCATACATTGGTAATAATTGTATCACTATTTTATTCTATTCATACATTAGTAATAGTTGTATCACTATTTTATTCTATTGTTACAATAGTAATAGTTGTATAACTATTTTATTCTCTTGTTACATTAGTATTAGTTTTATAAGTAATTTATTCTATTCTTACATTAGTGATACAATTACACTTGTTTACAAAAAATATTTTTGTGTGAGTGTTATGTAAATATCATGTAAATGTTATGTAAACGACAACGATGTCATTCCGTGTTTGCATTCCTATATCTATTATATTTCCATATTTATATTATTTTTTCGAAGTTTAAACCAAAAAAATATGTTATTCATTTAAAATAATATTTAGAATTAATTAGAATTCTTTTAGAACTATTCATGTAGAAATATCTAGAACCAGGTAGATTGATCATTTGTATTGGCTTAGTTTTTGTACTGTGAAATTCTGGGAAGTTATGCAATTAGTATATAAACTGACGGCGATGCGAGGGAAAGAATCATCTGTTTTTTACTCGTGTCAAGAAGTTGCTTTCGTTTGAGAAAGTTTATACGTTTGCCGTGTGATTATTCAAATTGGATTTGTAAATAGAGCTAGATCGACTAAAGCGGTGAAATTTTTATTCTTTCAATCTTTACAATTCAATCGGATAACGGATTATACCGAAAGTCAATACGAATTGGACTGTGAAATTTTTTTTGAAATTACCCATTTAAACTTCGAAAATTTCTCCGTGGGACTAAACTCCCCGCCTAGATTGGAACTTTGGATTTCTGATTTGGACTCTCATTCTGTATCATATTATTAAACACAGGCCAGTACCTTTTTGTATTATAAGTGGCTTTGTACGTTGAAACTGGATATCTGTTATTGCTGTTGGATAATTTATTTTGTGTCTGTCACATATAAGTAGGTCATTGTAATAAATTATACAAAGTGCTATCTGTGTATTTCTGTTGCGTTCAGTCCACATAAAAAACGTAACTCTGAGGCAAGAATGTGAATAGATGTTTTTTACTGATTTGGGTGTGCTGAATTCAAATTTATAAATAGTTTTGCTCTATCACCTCTGGTTTTTGGCTCTTAAATAGTCTCATTTTAGTATATACAGAGTATATACATCAGTGATGTCAAGAAATTGACATAATAGAATAATCAGTGATTATTCTACGTTCTGTTATACAAGTGTAATATTAACATTTATACATAAACATCTTTCAACTTGTTCCCATAGGTAACGAAAGAATTTTAAAAATCACAGCAGTATTATGTTTTAATCATTTACTGAATAGTTGTGTTACTATTTTATTCTATTCATACATCACTAATAGTTGTATCAGTATTTTGTTCTATTCTTCAGTCAGTAATAGTTGCATCCACTGTTTTATTTTCTTTATACTTTAGTACTACTTGTATCACTATTTTATTCTATTCATACATTTGTAATAGTTGTATCACTATTTTTATTCTATTCAAACATTAGTAATAGTTGGCATCACTATTTTGTTCTATTATACATCAGTAATAGTTGCATCACTATTTTATTCTATTCATACCTTAGTACTATTGTCATCACTATTTTATTCTATTCATACATTAGTAATAGTTGTATCACTATCTTATTCTATTCATACATTAGTAATAGTTGTATCACTGTTTTATTCTATTCATACATTGGTAATAATTGTATCACTATTTTATTCTATTCATATATTATTAATAGTTGTATCACTATTTTATTCTATTCATAGAATAGTAATATTTGTATCACTATTTTTTTTATTTATTCATTAGTAATAGTTGTATCACTATTTTATTCTATTCATACATTAGTAATAGTTGTATCACTATTTTATTCTATTCATACATTGGTAATAATTGTATCACTATTTTATTCTATTCATACATTAAAAATAGTTGTATCACTATTTTATTCTATTGTTATAATAGTAATAGTTGCATAACTATTTTATTCTCTTGTTACATTAGTAATAGTTGTATATAATTTTTTTTATTCTCTTGTTACATTAGTATTAGTTTTATAAGTAATTTATTCTATTCTTACATTAGTGATACAATTACACTTGTTTACAAAAAGTATTTTTGTGTGAGTGTTATGTAAATATCATGTAAATGTTATGTAAACGACAACGATGTCATGCCGTGTTTGCATTCCTATATCTATTATATTTCCATATTTATTTATTTTTTCGAAGTTTAAACCAAAAAATATGTTATTCATTTAAAATAATATTTAGAATTAATTAGAATTCATTTAGAACTATTCATGTAGAAATTTCTAGAACCAGGTAGATTGATCACTTGTATTGGCTTAGTGTTTGTACTGTGAAATTCTGGAAAGTTATGCAATTAGTATATAAACTGACGGCGATGCGAGGGAAAGAATCATCTGTTTTTTACTCGGGTTAAAAGGTTGGTTTCGTTTGAGAAAGTTTAAACGTTTGCCGTGTGATTATTCAAATTGGATTTGTGAATAGAGCTAGATCGACTAAAGCGGTGAAATTTTAAGTAATAGTTGTATCACTATTTCATTCTACTCATACATCAGTAACAGTTGTATCACTATTTACATCTATTCATACATTAGTAATAATTGTATCACTATTTTATTCTATTCATACATTAGTAATAATTGTATCACTATTTTATTCTATTCATACATTAGTGATTGTTGTATCACTATTTTATTCTATTGTTACATCAGTGATCGTTGTATAAATAATTTATTCTATTGTTACATTAGTAATAGTTGTATAACTAATTTATTCTATTCATACATTAGTAATAATTGTATCACTATTTTATTCTACTCATACATTAGCGATAGTTGTATCACTAATATATTCTACTCATACATTAGTGATAGTTCTTTCACTATTTTATTCTATTCATACATTAGTAATAATTGTATCACTATTTAATTCTATTCATACATTGGTAATAATTGTATAACTGTTTTATTCTATTCATACATTAGTGATAGTTGTATCACTATTTTATTGTATTGTTACATCAGTGATATTTGTATAACTAATTTATTCTATTGCTACTTTAGTAATAGTTGTATAACTAATTTATTCTATTCATACATTAGTAATAGTTGTATCACTATTTTATTCTATTCATAGAATAGTAATAGTTGTATCATTGTTTTATTGTATTCATATATCAGTAATAGTTGCATCACTATTTCATTCTATTCATACATTAGTACTACTTGTATCACAATTTTATTCTATTCATACATTAGTTATTCTTGTATAACTTTATTCAATTCATACATTAGTAATAATTGTATCACTATTTTATTCTATTGTTACATTAGTAATAGTTGTATCACTATTTTATTCTATTCATACATTAGTAATAGTTTTATGAATATTTTATTTTATTGATACATTAGTAATAATTGCATCACTATTTTGTTCTATTCATACATTAGTAATAATTGTATAACTATTTCATTCTACTCATACGTCAGTAACAGTTGTATCACTATTTTATTCTATTTATACATTAGTAAAAGTTGTATCACTATTTTATTATATTCACACATTAGTAATAGTTTAATGACTATTTTATTCTTTTCGTACATTAGTAATAATTGTATCACTATTTTATTTTATTCATACATTAGTAATAGCTGTATCACTATTTTATTTTATTCATACATTAGTAATAGTTGTATCACTATTTTTTTCTATTCATACATTAGTAATAATTGTATCACTATTTATATCTATTCATACATTAGTAATAGTTGTATCACTATTCTATTCTATTCATACATTAGTAATAATTGTATCACTATTTACATCTATTCATACATTAGTAATAATTGTATCACTATTTTATTCTAATCATACATTAGTAATACTTGTATCACTATGTTATTCTATTCATACATTAGTAATAATTGTATCACTATTTTATTCTATTCATACATTAGTAATAATTGTATCACTATTTTATTCTACTTATACATTAGTACTACTTGTATCATTATTCTATTCTATTCATACATTAGTAATAGTTGTATCACAATTTTATTCTACTCATACATTAGTGATAGGTGTTTCACCATTTTATTCTATTCATACAATAGTAATAGTTGTATCACTATTTTATTCTATTGATGCATTAGTGATAGTTGTATCACTATTTTATTTTATTCATACATTAGTAATAATTGTATCACTATTTATATCTATTCATACATTAGTAATAGTTGTATCACTATTTTATTCTATTCATACATTAGTAATAGTTGTATCACTATCTTATTCTATTCATACATTAGTAATAGTTGTATCACTATTTTATTCTACTCATACATCAGTAATAGTTGCATCACTATTTTATTCTATTGATACATTAGTACTACATGTATCACTATTTCATTCTATTCATGCATTAGTAATAGTTGTACAACTATTTTATTCTATTCATACATTGGTAATAGTTGTATCACTATCTTATTCTATTCATACATTAGTAATAGTTTTATGACTATTTTATTCTATTGATACATTAGTAATAGTTGCATCACTATTTTGTTCTATTCATACATTAGTACTACTTGTATCACTATTTTATTCTATTCATATATCAGTAATAGTTGCATCACTATTTTATTCTGTTCGAACATTAGTAATAGTTGCATCCTTATTTTATTCTATTCATACATTAGTAATAGTTGCATCACAATTTTATTGTATTCATATATCAGTAATAGTTTTATCACTATTTTATTCTGTTCATATATTAGTAATAGTTGCATCACTATTTTGTTCTGTTCATATATTACTAATAGTTGCATCACTATTGTGTTCTATTTATAGTTTAGTAATAGTTGTATCTTTATTTTATTCTATTGTTAAATCAGTGATAGTTGTATAACTAATTTATTCTTTTGTTACATTAGTAATAGTTGTGTTACTATTTTATTCTATTCATACATCACTAATAGTTGTATCAGTATTTTGTTTTATTCTTACGTCAGTAATAGTTGCATCACTATTTTATTCTATTGATACATTAGTACTACATGTATCACTATTTCATTCTATTCATGCATTAGTAATAGTTGTATCACTATTTTATTCTACTCATACATCAGTAATAGTTGCATCACTATTTTATTCTATTGATACATTAGTACTACTTGTATCACTATTTTATTCTATTCATACATTAGTACTACTTGTATCACTATTTTATTCTATTCATACATTGGTAATAGTTGTATCACTATCTTATTCTATTCATACATTAGTAATTGTTGTATCACTATCTTATTCTACTCATACATCAGTAATAGTTGCATCACTATTTTATTCTATTGATACATTAGTACTACATGTATCACTATTTCATTCTATTCATGCATTAGTAATACTTGTATCACTATGTTATTCTATTCATACATTAGTAATAATTGTATCACTATTTTATTCTATTCATACATTAGTAATAATTGTATCACTATTTATATCTATTCATACATTAGTAATAGTTGTATCACTATTCTATTCTATTCATACATTAGTAATAATTGTATCACTATTTTCATCTATTCATACATTAGTAATAATTGTATCACTATTTTATTCTAATCATACATTAGTAATATTTGTATCACTATGTTATTCTATTCATACATTAGTAATAATTGTATCACTATTTTATTCTATTCATACATTAGTAATAATTGTATCACTATTTTATTCTACTTATACATTAGTACTACTTGTATCATTATTCTCTTCTATTCATACATTAGTAATAGTTGTATCACAATTTTATTCTACTCATACATTAGTGATAGGTGTTTCACTATTTTATTCTATTCATACAATAGTAATAGTTGTATCACTATTTTATTCTATTGATGCATTAGTGATAGTTGTATCACTATTTTATTTTATTCATACATTAGTAATAGTTGTATCACTGTTTTATTGTATTCGTATATCAGTAATAGTTGTATCACAATTTTATTGTATTCATACATCAGTAATAGTTTCATCACTATTTTATTCTATTCATACATTAGTACTACTTGTATCACAATTTTATTTTATTCATACATTAGTTACAGTTGTATAACTTTATTGAATTCATACATTAGAAATAATTGTATCACTATTTTTTCTATTGTTGCATTAGTAATAGTTGTATCACTATTTTATTCTACTCATACATCAGTAATAGTTGCATCACTATGTTATTCTATTCATACATTAGTAATAATTGTATCACTATTTTATTCTAGTCATACATTAGTAATAATTGTATCACTATTTTATTCTACTTATACATTAGTACTATTTGTATCATTATTCTATTCTATTCATACATTAGTAATAGTTGTATCACAATTTTATTCTACTCATACATTAGTGATAGGTGTTTCACTATTTTATTCTATTCATAGAATAGTAATAGTTGTATCACTATTTTATTCTATTCATGCATCAGTAATAGTTGTATCACTATTTTATTCTATTGATGCATTAGTGATAGTTGTATCACTATTTTATTTTATTCATACATTAGTAATAGTTGTATCACTGTTTTATTGTATTCATATATCAGTTATAGTTGTATCACAATTTTATTGTATTCATATATCAGTAATAGTTTTATCACTATTTTATTTTGTTCATATATTAGTAATAGTTGCATCACTATTTTGTTCTATTTATAGTTTAGTAATTGTTGTATCACTATTTTATTCTATTGTTAAATCAGTGATAGTTGTATAACTAATTTATTCTATTGTTACATTAGTAATAGTTGTGTTACTATTTTATTCTATTCATACATCACTAATAGTTGTATCAGTATTTTGTTCTATTCTTACGTCAGTAATAGTTGCATCACTGTTTTATTTTATTTATACTTTAGTACTACTTGTATCACTATTTTATTCTATTCATACATTTGTAATAGTTGTATCACTATTTTATTCTATTCAAACATTAGTAATAGTTGCATCACTATTTTGTTCTATTTATACATCAGTAATAGTTGCATCACTATTTTATTCTATTCATACATTAGTACTACGTGTATCACTATTTTATTCTATTCATACATTAGTAATAGTTGTATCACTATCTTATTCTATTCATACATTAGTAATAGTTGTATCACTATTTTATTCTATTCATACATTGGTAATAATTGTATCACTATTTTATTCTATTCATATATTATTAATAGTTGTATCACTATTTTATTCTATTCATAGAATAGTAATATTTGTGTCACTATTTTATTTATTTATTCATTAGTAATAGTTGTATCACTATTTTATTCTATTCATACATTAGTAATAGTTGTATCACTATTTTATTCTATTCATACATTGGTAATAATTGTATCACTATTTTATTCTATTCATACATTAAAAATAGTTGTATCACTATTTTATTCTATTCATGCATTAGTGATAGTTATATCACTATTTTATTTTATTCATACATTAGTAATAGTTGTATCACTGTTTTATTGTATTCATATGTCAATAATAGTTGTATCACAATTTTATTTTATTCATACATCAGTAATAGTTTCATCACTATTTTATTCTATTCATACATTAGTACTACTTGTATCACAATTTTATTTTATTCATACATTAGTTACAGTTGTATAACTTTATTCAATTCATACATTAGTAATAATTGTATCACTATTTTTTTCTATTTTTGCATTAGTAATAGTTGTATCACTATTTTATTCTACTCATACATCAGTAATAGTTGCATCACTATTTTATTCTATTGATACATTAGTATTACATGTATCACTATTTCATTCTATTCATGCATTAGTAATAGTTCTATCACAATTTTATTGTAATCGTATATCAGTAATAGTTTTATCACTATTTTATTTTGTTCATATATTAGTAATAGTTGCATCACTATTTTGTTCTATTTATAGTTTAGTAATTGTTGTATCACTATTTTATTCTATTGTTAAATCAGTGATAGTTGTATAACTAATTTATTCTATTGTTACATTAGTAATAGTTGTGTTACTATTTTATTCTATTCATACATCACTAATAGTTGTATCAGTATTTTGTTCTATTCTTACGTCAGTAATAGTTGCATCACTGTTTTATTTTATTTATACTTTAGTACTACTTGTATCACTATTTTATTCTATTCATACATTTGTAATAGTTGTATCACTATTTTATTCTATTCAAACATTAGTAATAGTTGCATCACTATTTTGTTCTATTTATACATCAGTAATAGTTGCATCACTATTTTATTCTATTCATACATTAGTACTACTTGTATCACTATTTTATTCTATTCATACATTAGTAATAGTTGTATCACTATCTTATTCTATTCATACATTAGTAATAGTTGTATCACTGTTTTATTCTATTCATACATTGGTAATAATTGTATCACTATTTTATTCTATTCATATATTATTAATAGTTGTATCACTATTTTATTCTATTCATAGAATAGTAATATTTGTATCACTATTTTTTTTATTTATTCATTAGTAATAGTTGTATCACTATTTTATTCTATTCATACATTAGTAATAGTTGTATCACTATTTTATTCTATTCATACATTGGTAATAATTGTATCACTATTTTATTCTATTCATACATTAAAAATAGTTGTATCACTATTTTATTCTATTGTTATAATAGTAATAGTTGCATAACTATTTTATTCTCTTGTTACATTAGTAATAGTTGTATATAATTTTTTTTATTCTCTTGTTACATTAGTATTAGTTTTATAAGTAATTTATTCTATTCTTACATTAGTGATACAATTACACTTGTTTACAAAAAGTATTTTTGTGTGAGTGTTATGTAAATATCATGTAAATGTTATGTAAACGACAACGATGTCATGCCGTGTTTGCATTCCTATATCTATTATATTTCCATATTTATTTATTTTTCGAAGTTTAAACCAAAAAATATGTTATTCATTTAAAATAATATTTAGAATTAATTAGAATTCATTTAGAACTATTCATGTAGAAATTTCTAGAACCAGGTAGATTGATCACTTGTATTGGCTTAGTGTTTGTACTGTGAAATTCTGGAAAGTTATGCAATTAGTATATAAACTGACGGCGATGCGAGGGAAAGAATCATCTGTTTTTTACTCGGGTTAAAAGGTTGGTTTCGTTTGAGAAAGTTTAAACGTTTGCCGTGTGATTATTCAAATTGGATTTGTGAATAGAGCTAGATCGACTAAAGCGGTGAAATTTTAAGTAATAGTTGTATCACTATTTCATTCTACTCATACATCAGTAACAGTTGTATCACTATTTACATCTATTCATACATTAGTAATAATTGTATCACTATTTAATTCTATTCATACATTGGTAATAATTGTATAACTGTTTTATTCTATTCATACATTAGTGATAGTTGTATCACTATTTTATTGTATTGTTACATCAGTGATATTTGTATAACTAATTTATTCTATTGTTACTTTAGTAATAGTTGTATAACTAATTTATTCTATTCATACATTAGTAATAGTTGTATCACTATTTTATTCTATTCATAGAATAGTAATAGTTGTATCATTGTTTTATTGTATTCATATATCAGTAATAGTTGCATCACTATTTCATTCTATTCATACATTAGTACTACTTGTATCACAATTTTATTCTATTCATACATTAGTTATTCTTGTATAACTTTATTCAATTCATACATTAGTAATAATTGTATCACTATTTTATTCTATTGTTACATTAGTAATAGTTGTATCACTATTTTATTCTATTCATACATTAGTAATAGTTGTATCACTATTTTATTCTACTCATACATTAGTGATAGTTGTATTACTAATATATTCTACTCATACATTACTAATAGTTGTTTCACTATTTTATTCTATTCATGCATTAGTAATAATTGTATCACTATATTATTCTATTCATACATTAGTAATAGTTGTATCACTATTTTATTCTATTCATACATTAGTAATAGTTGTATAACTTTATTCAGTTCATACATTAGTTATAATTGTATCACTATTTTATTCTATTTTACATTAGTAATAGTTGTATCACTATTTTATTCTACTCATTCATTAGTGATAGTTGTATCACTAATTTATTCTACTCATACATTAGTGATAGTTGTTACACTATTTTATTCTATTCATACATTAGTAATAATTGTATCACTATTTTTTTTTATTCATACATTGGTAATAGTTGTATAACTGTTTTATTCTATTCATACATTAGTGACAGTTGTATCACTATTTTATTCTATTCATAGAATAGTAATAGTTGTATCACTATTTTTTTCTATTTATTCATTAGTAATAGTTGTATCACTATTTTATTCTATTCATACATTAGTGATAGTTGTATCACTATTTTATTCTATTCATAGAATAGTAATAGTTGTATCACTATTTTTTTCTATTTATTCATTAGTAATAGTTGTATCACTATTTTATTCTATTCATACATTAGTAATAGTTTTATGACTATTTTGTTCTATTCATACATCAGTAATAGTTGTATCACTATTATATTCTACTCATACATCAGTAATAGTGGCATCACTATTTTATTCTATTCATACATCAGTAATAGTTGTATCACTATTATATTCTACTCATACATCAGTAATAGTTGCATAACTATTTTATTCTCTTGTTACATTAATAATAGTTGTATATAATTTTTTTATTCTCTTGTTACATTAGTATTAGTTTTATAAGTAATTTATTCTATTCTTGCATTAGTGATACAATTACACTTGTTTACAAAAAATATTTTTGTGTGAGTGTTATGTAAATATCATGTAAATGTTATGTAAACGACAACGATGTCATTCCGTGTTTTCATTTCTATATCTATTATATTTCCATATTTATATTATTGTTTCGAAGTTTAAACCAAAAAATATGTTATTCATTTAAAATAATATTTAGAATTAATTAGAATTCATTTAGAACTATTCATGTAGAAATTTCTAGAATTAGGTAGATTGATCACTTGTATTGGCTTAGTTTTTGTACTGTGAAATTCTGGGAAGTTATGCAATTAGTATATAAACTGACGGCGATGCGAGGGAAAGAATCATCTGTTTTTTACTCGTGTCAAGAAGTTGGTTTCGTTTGAGAAAGTTTAAACGTTTGCCGTGTGATTATTCAAATTGGATTTGTGAATAGAGCTAGATCGACTAAAGCGGTGAAATTTTTATTCCTTCAATCTTTACAATTCAGTCGGATAACGGATTATACCGAAAGTCAATACGAATTGGACTGTGAATTTTTTTTTGAAATTACCCATTTAAACTTCGAAAATTTCTCCGTGGGACTAAACTCACCGCCTAGATTGGAACTTTGGATTTCTGATTTGGACTCTCATTCTGGATCATATTATTAAACACAGGCCAGTACCTTTTTGTATTATAAGTGGCTTTGTACGTTGAAACTGGATATCTGTTATTGCTATTGGATAATTTATTTTGTGTCTGTCACATAAAAGTAGATCATTGTAATAAATTATACAAAGTGCTATCTGTGTATTTCTGTTGCGTTCAGTCCACATAAAAAACGTAACACTGAGGCAAGAATGTGAATAGATGTTTTTTACTGATTTGGGTGTGCTGAATTCAAATTTATAAACAGTTTTTGCTCTATCACCTCTGGTTTTTGGCTCTTAAATAGTCTCATTTTAGTATATACAGAGTATATACATCAGTGATGTCAAGAAATTGACATAATAGAATAATCAGTGATTATTCTACGTTCTGTTATACAAGTGTAATATTAACATTTATGCATAAACATCTTTCAACTTGTTCCCATAGGTAACGAAAGAATTTTAAAAATCACAGCAGTATTATGTTTTAATCATTTACTGTAAATCACATCAGTATCGTGTTTTTTATCATCTATTGTGAATCACATCAGTATTGTGTTTTTAAATCATCTATTGTGACTCACATCAGTATCACGTTTTTAAATCATCTACTGTAAATCACATCAGTATCCTGTTTTTAAATCATCTACTGTAAATCACATCAGTATCACGTTTTTAAATCATCTACTGTAAATCACATCAGTATCATGTTTTTAAATCATCTACTCTAAATCCTAACACACATTATACTTTCTGGTTTCTAAACATTAATGATAAAATTATTTTCATTTTACTGAAAATTTATAAAAGCATTACTTGTTAAGAAAGTCTGGTGTGACAAACAGAATGTTAATTCGGTCATTACCAGGCTAAAATTTGGAAAAGCATATAGATGTTTCTGGTGATTCCACAACATGTACAGTTAAATAAGAACGACATGAAAATAATTAGGATAGTATAAAAAAATTAAACTGTGTATTTCAAATAAATGAAGTTGTTGTATTTGGGTTTATCATTTACCCGTAAATACATCGTTATCAGCAGTTTCTATACTTCTCTCTCATACCTTATATTTCTAATGATTCTAGTTCCTTTTCCAATTAATAACACCATATTTAAAAATCTTTAAGTTCCTGGTCGCAGACTTTCAACTACGTTAGCTGATGACAGTAATCAAAGGAACATTTTTTTCAGCAAGTGACAGATTTATCATCTGTCTTCCTTGAAAGATAAACACTGAATGTTTGAATGTAATAACCTATTCATGAATATCAGAAGGAGTCCATAAAGATAAAATATTTAGTAAATGAAATACTTAAACAGAAAGAAGAATTGGGATCAAGTGTCAAATAAAAATATTAAACGACATAAAATAAAGACCTAGTTTAAAACTTTAACGGTGACAGGATCAATAGAGAATGTATAATCATATGACGGACATTTTTCATCACGGTCAACATACGTATACTATTTACTTTTATTTCAGTAGATATTTTTTACATTATCCTTCCCTGAATATGAGTCCTCCTTTAGTCGCTTCAATAAATAGTGTCATTCTATCAAATTGTTCGTTTCAGTGTCATGTGATACTATTTTTATATCGTTTTGAGTTATTCAGCATTGAATTTTTAGTATTCCAATTCTTCCCATTTTCCCCTAGTTGTGGATTTAAAGTCGATTCATTCCACATTTCACCATATACCAAACAACCCTTAATCGTATATTTCTCCGAGTTCATCATTTTTCTTATTCCGTTTTGCACCTATTAAAAATACAGGTTTTTACTGTTCTTGAAAAACTGGTCTTCCAATGGGTCAACACTAAATTTACTGATTTGTAGCTTTAAAATCCAATACTCGATTCCCCGTGATGAACAAAAGGTAGATAGTTAAATGTGTATTTGCGCTAAAATAAACAAACTTCTTAAATAGATTTCATTGAAGTTTTTTATCAGAAATAGTTTATGAAAACCCTTTCTTTCAATAGTTTTGTCTTATTAGGAGCCAATCATAGTATCATCCACAAAACCCTGCGTTAAAACCTTCTCATGCAGCAATATACACATTAAAAAGAAATTGAAATAATAAAGCGTTTCAAATCATGACTCCAGAATAAAATTCGGGAAAAAAGGGCGGTATAAATCATGTTTTTTTTCTGAATTGTTGTGTGATCCAAGAAAAAAACAACGTTAAAATCACTTGTTTTCTAAACTGTATTCCAAAGAGGGCAGATTTTACGAATCATAATTCTTAACTATGATCCATGAAAAGAGGAGATTTCAAATCGTAATTCTGGAGTACGATCCAGAATGTTTCATTAATCGAGACTAACTCAGTTCAAAACAACTGATCGAGAGAACCATTGCATAGGATATGATATCTCAAATATACCTTCTGGTTTACATTCTGGTGGTTTTTCACTGCTTGGTATGCACTCTGTCACAAGTGATACAGTGTGATGTTCTAAAACAGTCAAAACCGAAACTATACGAATCGGCTATCACTAAAATAAGTGTATCAGCTAAATCATATGTTAATTTAGATCTGAAAAACTTTTTAGACATCAGTAACGTGTACACGGAATTGTCAATTGCATATACACTTGATCTCCTTAATAACTCTAAATGTAGATTATTTTTACATTACACATTTATTTCACTGAGCTTGTTTTACCAAATATCATGTTTGTGCAATGAAATGTCAGAAACAGTCGTCACATAAAAGAAATTTGTATTGCCATCTAGTGTGCAGAAATAAAACTATTATTTATGAAACATAAATATAGTGTAAACTGAACTCACTGCGATAATTTTTTTCACAAAAATTACCTGTGATAGAAGAACAGAATAATATTACTGTCACACAAACTGTAAATAATTCGATCGTGGTAAACTAGGTGCTCAAATAAGGGTATAACCCAGCTTTAGCAGTTGTTCTCTGCTCATCTCTACAGTTCACGTGTCCGTCTGTTTATGGCCATCAATTTAAAGTTCACATTCGAAATATTTATTACCTCTAGACTTGAAAACAATAAAAAATATCATTTAAAGTAAATAATATTTCTTGTCATGGTACTTTTTTACACCATGTAGGCGATACGATACAAATTATACTACAAGAATGGTGCATCCAATAAACTTTCGTCTCTTCAGTGCCATCAGCTAGTATTATTGAAGCGTATTAATTCCTACACAGCAATGCATCACGGGATTTGTATGCAAATTTAAAGCGATTGTCACTCTTAACAAGCAAGTGGTATGCTGTTCTAGCTACGTGGTAGAAAATAGTGTGCTTTCTTAGCTGGAATCTCCCACGAGTTTTTAGTAATTCTTACCAATGTTAAGTTTCAGATTAATTGTAGGATATAAAGAACCATTCCAACGGATTTCTTTTCATGCCTTTACAGGTGCATAATCCCGCACTTTAATCTAGAGCAGTGTTCATAATATCAAACTCAGTATTACTTGCGTGAAACTACGACCGTAGCGATTTAATTAATTTGTTGTAAGCTGCACTTGAGAATGTGCAGGTCTACAATGTTTGGAACTGTGTCAACGATGAGCATGGTTTAACATGTTCATATATAACAACGTGCAAAGATTTGCTGAATTGAAACTAACGGTACAGCTAGGCCTTTCATTGAAGAATCCGTCTTTGAAACATATTACTGTTTATGGAATAAATAATTACAACTGCAAATTACCTGTCATTCTCATAGTTATAACTAATATATTATCATAAAGCTGGTTACTAAAAACTTGTTAATTTTTATTAACGTTATTAGGTACCAGTAAATTATTTTATGTCCTGCGTTAAGCCTACAAATACGTAACCCTTTTCATGATGTCGCGAAGTGTTTATTGCGAATTACACTTTATTTGATTTATTTATTTTGCATTTTAATCTTTTTGAATATAACAAGTTTTATACAGTTCATAGATAATTTTGATTTTGCGTTTTATCTGTATTTAAAATCAAACACGACCTAATTTGTAATCTCTGAAATCAGATATTGTAATATGCAACAGCTTGTAGCCATATAAAGCTCAGAAATATCCGAGCGTTGTCAACAAAGACGTTACTCGTCAGTCATGCCTCATTCACAACTCAATCCAATAGCTGTGAGACACGATGTTTTATCTAATACTTCACGTACCCGTCTTGAAAACTAAAATGTATCTCATTATGTTTCTGAAGATGACCTAGAAAGGTCGAAACGCTGTTCTTTCCTGATGAATAAGTGTTAATAACCATACCAGCCTTTCTGAGATACATTTTATTTCAAGTGGATTTCTCGTCGTCAAGAATTACGTCTTGAAAACAGCTATTGTACATATTACCTGTTTATCCAAGATACCTGTAATTTTAATCTCTTTTATTTCCCTACCAACACTTACAAGAGAAATAATTTTAGAAATTCTCTAAAGCACAAATCCAATATATATGTAATCAATTTTAACATGTAAAGAAAGCTTAGAAAATAGGTTTTTAAGCAACAAAGTTTTATTGACAAAGGCTTTTCGAACATATCACATTATCAGTTCTTACAGCAGTCCACAAAAAAACTGTCCTAGAAAACTGTTTTAAAGAGATATTTCTATCTCTTGGAAGTCTAAGAAAGGGAGCTACCTGATACATTGTGTGTATTTTTCTGAACGTCAAAGGGGCCATTAAGCCTGGCTTTATTAACTTCTATAGAAAACGTCTATATTTTCCCAATACAGACTGAGAATAATAACTTTTTTCTTCATTTTATAAAGTACTTTTCAATAGAAAGAATAAAATAGAACGTCATCCTCATAGCCGGTATGAAAAACTGCTTCTTAGAGACAAGTTCAAACACGAGATAACTAACGCCATCAGTACTATAATGTACCAACATAAATTGAATTGTTTTTTATTATAGCTTGTACTTGTTAATACTTTCAGTATAAAATTTCGATAAAATAAGAATTTTAAAGATACGTTGTATCTAAAAATATCAGAAACTGTCCCCATGATATTTATAACTAGATAAATCGATTTGACAGAAAATGTGTATCTTTATTTCATGTAGTTTCTCACTAAAATAGACCAACAGAATGAACTCTTTCTGTTGTGCCTCCATTGGTATCGAAACCCGATATTTAACGTTTGAGGCCACAGACTGGGGCTCCTCTGAAAGTAAGACTTCCGGTAAAACGCTAAAAATAGTTACCATACACGTGGTCAGCAGAACGCGAGCAGTTACTTTGCTTTTAGGCTTACAAGACTCGATCTATGGACACATGTAATACATCAAAATATAAACACTTTGTTTCATTATGTGCTTTCACGATGAGTCAACGGTAATTTTTCGGATTTATAGTTATAAAATTTTGGGTTTGATTCCCCACACAAAACAAAGCGCGAACAGCAAGTTCCTTGACCGAGTTGTACATCCTCGCAGAATTCCTATGATTAACTTATATTTTGTTTTCCAATTACTGCTTACTAGCTAATCATGCTTACACCTACCTATACTTAACAAATTTTCATAAAATTGTTAACGTTAAGTAGATTTATAGTAATATTTAAAAAAGTGTCACCCTGTTTTTAGAAACTGCATTAATATTATTATTTTATTATTGAAAAGATTATTTTTAAAAAGTATTATTTTGTGACCCTTTTAATATAACCGATATTAATAAGAACTCAGAGACTTTATAACTTCAGTTATAAAGTTAAAAAATTAAGTCACCTTGTATTGGTATCTGTTATCTAAACAATTTAATAAAATTTGTATTGGTAACTTCTATATACACAATTTAATCAAACTTGTATTGGTATCTGTTATATAAACAATTTAATCAAACTTGTATTGGTATCTATTATATAAACAATTTAATCAAATTTGTATTAATATCTGTTATATAAACAATTTAATCAAACTTGTGTTGGTATTTGTTATATAAACAATTTAATGAAACTTGCATTGGTATTTGTTATATAAACAATTTAATGAAACTTGTATTGGTATCTGTTATATAAACAATTTAATCAAACTTGTGTTGGTATTTGTTATATAAACAATTTAATCAAACTTGTATTGGTATTTGTTATATAAACAATTTAATAAAACTTGTATTGGTATTTGTGTTATGTAAATGTGTAAATATTTTGTAAACAACATGTGTTGTGTTTGAATTTTCATTTCTATTATTCATTTTTCCATATTTATATTATTGTTTCGAAGTTTAAACTAATAAAATATGTTGTTATATATTTAGAATAACATTTAGAATTTTCTTGAATTAAGTAATCCAATCATATGTTTGTAAATAAAATGCTGGTGACTACGTGTCTAGACGTGTAGTCTCGTGCAAGAACGGACATGCGTGGATTACTCTGGACACCTGTAGAATTTTCGCGGTCTTTCGAGGAGTTTAGGCCTACAATATATAAACAGACGAAGATGCGAGAGACAAGAGAGAGATTCAGACATCAGTTATTATTTGAAGAAAAGAGGAGAGTCAGACATTAGTTTTATTTCAAAAGAAGAGAGAGTCAGTTATTTGAGAAAGATTAAGTGTTTGCTGTGATTATTCAACTTGGATTTGTGTCTGAAGTTAGATCTACGGAAGCTGTGATTTTATTTCGTCAATCTCTTCGATTCATCTGAATTACTGCTTGTGCTGAGAGTCGGCGAATTTATTGAACTGTGAACTGTTTCTGAACTTCTTCATTTAAGCTTCGGAATTTCTTCGTGGGACCAAATTCACACTCTAGACTGGAATTTGAGACTTTCATTTTAGATCATTATATTAGATACAGGCCAGTACCGTTTTGTATTGTGATTAATTTTGTTTTGTAATTAATTTCGAATGTTGTAACTTAATATCTGTCACTGTTATTATATAATTTATGTTATATCTATTATATTTGTTAATAGGTTAGTGTAATAAATTATACAAGCTGTTATCTGTGTTTTTTGTTGCGTTTAATCTACGAAGAACTTAAAACATTAAAACATACGTAACAGAAAATTGGGGGCTCGTCCGGGATATCGAACTAACAATTTAATTTTATTCTAAAATAAGATTTATATTCTATACAGATAGACAGCTTGTATATTCAAAATGGCATTCCAACTCGAAGATTTTCTAGATAAATTTAATCAGAATCCCTCTTTCGAATTGATCAATGAATTAAAAAAATCTGAATTGCTTGATGTTGGTAAACATTTTAATTTGGAAGTGAAGCAAGCAATGAAGAAAACAGATATTAAACGAATTCTTGTTGAACATTTGGTCAGCTAAAAAGTTTTACCTCAAAAGGTTGCACAACAATTGTACGCCGCTCATTTTGACCCAGATTTTGAATTAAAAAGAATGGAAATGGAAATGAAATTTCGTTTAGAAATTGAAAGCAAACGACTTGAGGCAGAACAAAAACGTATTGAAGCAGAACAAGAAAACAAACACCTTGTTCTTGAGGCAGAACAAAAGCGTATTGAGGCAGAACAAGAAAACAAACGCCTTGATGCCGAAATACAAATAGAACGCATTAAAGCTGATAAGGAAATCAGTATGAGAAAGGCACAGAGAGAAGAAAAGGTTGTCCAAATGCGGTTGGATAATTTTGATGCTTCCAAACAAATTCGTTTAGTACCTCCATTCAATGAAAAAGCTGTAGATAAATATTTTCAGCAATTTGAAAAATTGGCCCTTAGGCTAAAATGGCCAACCGAATATTGGACAGTATTACTTCAGAGTGTTCTCAAGGGTAAAGCCCAGGAAGTATTTTCCAAACTCACGGCCAAGCAAAGTTATGATTACGAGCACGTCAAAAAATGCGTTTTGAATGCTTATGAATTGGTGCCAGAGGCATATAGACAAAAATTTCGTGGTTACAAAAAGTTTGACAGCCAAACTTATGTCGAATTTACTCGTGAAAAAGAAACTCTGTTCGACAGGTGGTGTGATTCCAAAGAAATTAAAGATGATTATACAAAACTCAGAGAACTCATGTTAGTTGAAGAGTTTAAAAGATGTATTCCCGTAGAGCTAAAAACTTATATTGATGAACAAAAAGCTTCCAAAATTCATGATGCTGCTGTTTTGGCAGACGAGTATGCTTTGACTCACAAAGATTTCTCATACAAAAGCAAAACAAATCACACAGCAAAGAAACCCAATGACTCATTCAAATATTATGCAAATGTCGACAGAGACAAAAAAGAGCAAACTTCTAATTCTCAAACGAAGACTCCATTTTATTCTATAAGCTCATCATCTACCAAAAACGTGTCATTCTCATCCAAAACATGTGCTTATTGTAGGAAACCTGGCCATCTGATTTCTGAGTGCTATAAGCTCAAAAACAAGCCATCACCCAATAGTTTCATTTCGCCCTCGTTAGATACATTATTGGTTCCCAATGATTTTGATCCTGTCCAGTCCACTGTGGATTCTAAGCCCAATATTATTGATGTACCTGAAAATCTTGTTGAGGACAAATTTAAGCCTTTCATCACTGAAGGTTTTATTTCTTTTGTTGGCGATTCACGTCTACAACCAATTAAAATCCTGCGGGATACTGGAGCTTTTCAGAGTTTGATTTTGGAAAGTGTACTTCCGTTTTCTGAAAAGTCATCCGTTGGGGCCAGTGTGCTCATTTCTGGTGTGGAAGGTGGCGTCGTTTCTATTCCTCTTCATAGATTAGATTTACATTCGGACTTAGTCTCAGGCCCAGTGACTGTGGGTATTAAAGCCTCATTGCCTGTTGAAGGTGTGTCTATGCTTTTGGGGAATGATTTGGCTGGTAGTAAGGTGGTACCAAAGGTTCGTGTTGTTGAAGCACCTGTTATTAGCCCCAGTACAGAGCAACTCGTTGAAGAGTTTCCTGATGTTTTTCCCGCCTTGCTGTTACTCGTTCTCAGGAGTCCAAAGAGGATTTCTCTTTATCTGATACGTTCATGTCTCACATCGATGAGATTTCTGACTCAACTTTAAGTTCTACCGATGACTCTAAGACATTTTTCGACTCTCTTCATCGAAACAAACTTATTGAGGAACAGGACAATGATCCTGAAACTCGTTCTCTTCTACAACTGGCTGTTGATGAAAATGAAATAGGAACTGTCCCTATTTGTTACTACCAGAAGTCAGGTGTGCTAATGAGAAAATACAGACCTCCTGACGTTGCTGCTGATGAAGAGTGGAATGTTATTCACCAAATCGTTATTCCAAAATGCTATCGGAATGATATTCTTAGTCTTGCTCATGACCATGTATTGTCGGGACACTTAGGTGTAAGAAAGACCCTAGATCGTATCCGACGACATTTCTATTGGCCAAAGATGCGCCAAGATGTTGTTGACTTTTGAAAGACATGCCATTCTTGCCAAATGATAGGAAAACCAAATCAGGGGATTCCAAAAGCACCACTGCAGCCTATTCCTGCCTTTGAAGAACCGTTCTCAAGGGTCATTATCGACTGTGTTGGCCTAATGCCAAAAAACAAAGCAGGAAATGAATACCTCTTGACGATCAAGTGTGCTTCTACACGTTTCCCTGAGGCAATCCCTTTGAGAAAAATCACTGCTCCCAACATTGTCATGTTCTTTACCATGTTCGGGATTCCAAAAGTTGTGCAATCAGATCAAGGCTTAAATTCTATGTACAAGCTATTTCAACAAGCCATGCATGATCTAAATCTCCATCAAGTTTCATCCAGTGCATACCATCCTGAGTCACAAGGTATTTTTGATCGTTTCCACCAAATTACTGCCACAAACACTCAAAGGACTGGGATGAGGGCGTTCCCTTGTCATTGTTCGCAGTTCGGGAGGGTATTAAAGAATGCACTAAATTTAACCCTTTTAAGTTGGTTTAAAAAACAAATAAACAAAAAAGGGTTTTCACAAGTTCAAACTTTTTTTTTACTTTTAAGGGGGAGAGTGTTATGTAAATGTGTAAATATTTTGTAAACAACATGTCGTGTTGTGTTTGAATTTTCATTTCTATTATTCATTTTTCCATATTTATATTATTGTTTCGAAGTTTAAACTAATAAAATATGTTGTTATATATTTAGAATAACATTTAGAATTTTCTTGAATTAAGTAATCCAATCATATGTTTGTAAATAAAATGCTGGTGGCTACGTGTCTAGACGTGTAGTCTCGTGCAAGAACGGACATGCGTGGATTACTCTGGACACCTGTAGAATTTTCGCGGTCTTTCGAGGAGTTTAGGCCTACAATATATAAACAGACGAAGATGCGAGAGACAAGAGAGAGATTCAGACATCAGTTATTATTTGAAGAAAAGAGGAGAGTCAGACATTAGTTTTATTTCAAAAGAAGAGAGAGTCAGTTATTTGAGAAAGATTAAGTGTTTGCTGTGATTATTCAACTTGGATTTGTGTCTGAAGTTAGATCTACGGAAGCTGTGATTTTATTTCGTCAATCTCTACGATTCATCTGAATTACTGCTTGTGCTGAGAGTCGGCGAATTTATTGAACTGTGAACTGTTTCTGAACTTCTTCATTTAAGCTTCGGAATTTCTTCGTGGGACCAAATTCACACTCTAGACTGTGTTGGTATCTGTTATATAAACAATTTAATGAAAATTGTGTTGGTATGTGTTATATAAACAATTTAATGAAAATTGTGTTGGTATGTGTTATATAAACAATTTAATCAAACTTGTATTGGTATCTGTTATATAAACAATTTAATCAAACTTGCATTGGTATTTGTTTTATAAACAATTTAATCAAACTTGTATTGGTATGTGTTATATAAACAATTTTATCAAACTTGTGTTGGTATCTGTTATATACACAATTTAATCAAACTTGTATTGGTATGTGTTATATAAACAATTTAATCAAACTTGTGTTGGTATCTCTTATATAAACAATTTAATCAAACTTGTATTGGTATCTCTTATTTCAACAATTTAATCAAACTTGTATTGGTATTTGTTATATAAACGATTTAATCAAACTTGTATTGGTATCTGTTATATAAACAACTTAATCAAACTTGTGTTGGTATGTGTTATATAAACAATTTATTCAAACTTGTGTTGGTGTGTGTTATATAAACAATTTAATCAAACTTGTATTTGTATCTCTTATTTCAACAATTTAATCAAACTTGTATTGGTATCTGTTATATAAACAACTTAATCAAACTTGTGTTGGTATGTGTTATATAAACAATTTATTCAAACTTGTGTTGGTATGTGTTATATAAACAATTTATTCAAACTTGTGTTGGTATGTGTTATATAAACAATTTAATCAAACTTGTATTGGTATTTGTTATATAAACAATTTAATCAAACTTGCATTGGTATTTGTTATATAAACAATTTAATCAAACTTGTGTTGGTATCTGTTATATACACAATTTAATCAAACTTGTATTGGTATGTGTTATATAAACAATTTAATCAAACTTGTATTGGTATCTCTTATATAAACAAGTTAATCAAACTTGTATTGGTATCTTTTATATAAACAATTTAATCAAACTTGTGTTGGTATGTATTATATAAACAATTTAATCAAACTTGTATTTGTATCTCTTATTTCAACAATTTAATCAAACTTGTATTTGTATCTCTTATTTAAACAATTTAATCAAACTTGTATTGGTATTTGTTATATAAACAATTTAATCAAACTTGCATTGGTATTTGTTATATAAACAATTTAATCAAACTTGTGTTGGTATCTGTTATATACACAATTTAATCAAACTTGTATTGGTATGTGTTATATAAACAATTTAATCAAACTTGTATTGGTATCTTTTATATAAACAATTTAATCAAACTTGTATTGGTATCTGTTATATAAACAGCTTAATCAAACTTGTGTTGGTATGTATTATATAAACAATTTAATCAAACTTATATTTGTATCTCTTATTTCAACAATTTAATCAAACTTGTATTGGTATTTGTTATATAAACAATTTAATCAAACTTGTATTGGTATCTGTTGTATAAACAAGTTAATCAAACTTGTATTGGTATCTTTTATATAAACAATTTAATCAAACTTGTGTTGGTATGTATTATATAAACAATTTAATCAAACTTGTATTTGTATCTCTTATTTCAACAATTTAATCAAACTTGTATTTGTATCTCTTATTTAAACAATTTAATCAAACTTGTATTGGTATTTGTTATATAAACAATTTAATCAAACTTGCATTGGTATTTGTTATATAAACAATTTAATCAAACTTGTGTTGGTATCTGTTATATACACAATTTAATCAAACTTGTATTGGTATGTGTTATATAAACAATTTAATCAAACTTGTATTGGTATCTTTTATATAAACAATTTAATCAAACTTGTATTGGTATCTGTTATATAAACAGCTTAATCAAACTTGTGTTGGTATGTATTATATAAACAATTTAATCAAACTTATATTTGTATCTCTTATTTCAACAATTTAATCAAACTTGTATTGGTATTTGTTATATAAACAATTTAATCAAACTTGTATTGGTATCTGTTGTATAAACAACTTAATCAAACTTGTGTTGGTATGTGTTATATAAACAATTTATTCAAACTTGTGTTATATAAACAATTTAATCAAACTTGTATTGGTATTTGTTATATAAACAATTTAATCAAACTTGTATTGGTATCTGTTACATAAACAACTTAATCAAACTTGTATTGGTATCTGTTATATAAACAACTTAATCAAACTTGTATTGGTATCTGTTATATAAACAACTTAATCAAACTTGTGTTGGTATTTGTTATATAAATCTCCTCATTAAAAATTATTACAAATAATATTGTTTAATGTGTTATAGCTCTCACAAACTTAGTTTTGTCAAATATATTTCCAGATAATTGTTGTGATTATATTTATTTCCGAAAGTGTCCAGAAAATAGATAATTCTTGTGATTGTATTTTATTTTTTTCGTAGGTAACCAGAAAATAGATAATTGTTGTTGTTATATTTTATTCGTTTCGCAGGTAACAAGAAAATAGATAATTATTATGTTTATATTTTATTTGTTTCGCAGGTAACCAGAAAATAGATAATTATTATGTTTATATTTTATTTGTTTCGCAGGTAACCAGAAAATAGATAATTGTTGTGGTTATATTTTATTTGTTTCCGACAGTAACCACAAAATAAATAACTGTTGTTGTTATATTTCATTTCTTTCTCAACATAATAACGAAAGTGCTGTTGGTGTTCTTTCAGTTTCTCAACTTTATCGAGATCAGCTGTTATTACAGCTTGTAGCTTCATTCATGTTCCATTTCTGGAAGTTTCTTGAAAGACTAGAGCTGTTAGCACATGTTGTTTCCAAAGTTGTCAATCATAAGAGATTTATTCTTCCATCTAGCAGATTTTACTTATTAAAGCCCAAATTAGCTGGTTTAACTGTGCATTACTTTTTAAAATTACCTGAAAACAATAAGACAAGAGAACATTCTTTTCTGGAAGAAACCAACTGCGGATATTGTATTTCTGGAAATAACCAGAAAAGTGTATGTGTATACGTGTTTTCTTACAGTAAAACCATCGCGGGCTATATGCCGTGTCTACGTAGGGGACTCGAACTCCTGATTGTAATATTGTAAATTCGAAGACTTACCGCTGTCCCAGAAATGTAATAAGTGAAATGTGTTATTTCCTTTCCCATAAACAAGTTCCTTTATGGAAATTACCGGAAGAGACATAAGTGCAGTTAATTGTTTTGTCGCAGTAGAACTGTTTAGGAATAACTTAGTTCTCGAACTTACGAGAAAAGACGTGACAGTTAATGGAAGGTACTGTGAAAAGACGTGACAGTTATTACCTAGAATCCAACAAGTTAGTACGAAAAGCCTCAAGAGAAATAAACCTAATTCTGATTTGTAACCGAGTTAAGTAAAAGAGACGATAATAACAGTTCATAAGTAAGGAAACATAGCATGTTAATAAGTTGAGAAATGAAGAGTTTTATTGATGGTGGAACAATCTGTATGTTTCAATAGAACATTGTTCTGTTTTCTTGTATGATCTATACTAAGAAACACAAGGTTTGTATATATTCTTACAAAGATAAGTGACACAGAGATAAAACGTCACGGAAGTTGTGCCATTCGTGTTTGACAGAGTCTGTTTACCGTTCATGCGCTTGACCTCACCCGATCCCTGCCCCTCACCTGCCATTACTGTTTATTTTTGTGGCATTTCCGCTCTGTTTTGTAACAACATATAAACCGTGTTTTGCTTGTTACAGACGACACATTGTTTGTTTGTTTGTTTGCTTTAAATTTCGCGCAAAGCTATACGAAGGCTATCTGGCTGAAAAGGCTGTCACGTTTGGTGTGACAAGGATTACTAGTTGAGTGATTTATCTACCTGGCCATGCCGGGGCCCCAGACGATACATGAACAAGCTAGATCAATATTCTGTTCAAACATGTTGTGTGTTCCACCACCAATAAAACTTTTCCTTACGATTACAAATCGCTGTTTATCTACCTTTTATTAATTACACTTTACTCGATTTTCACCACAAAAATTGTTAACTATGATTATATAAATAGTACCTGGTCTATTAACCACAGTCAGTTCTGATGAACACTCATGTTGAGCAAAAGACCACAACGGAAGTAGCTATCACAGATATAATGCCACAACGGAAGTAGCTATCACAGATATAATGCCACAACGGAAGTAGCTATCACAGATATAATGCCACAACGGAAGTAGTTATCACAGATACAATGCCACAACCGAAGTAGCTATCACAGTTATAATGCCACAACGGAAGTAGCTATCACAGATATAATGCCACAACGGAAGTAGCTATCACAGATATAATGCCACAACGGAAGTAGGTGTCAGATATTATGCCACAACGGAAATAGTTGTCACGGATATAATGCCACAACGGAAGTAACTATCACAGATATAATGTGGTTACAATATTTTTATTTATGCTTTCATTTATGAAAGTTATTACAATTTATTTCTGAGGCTCGAGTTAGTCCTATTGTAAAAGTATGGATTTCAGACATTGCGATCCACGCTCGAATCCATGTTGTACTTCAAATTCCTCTGTTCACGTTAATCCGTTTTGTAAGAGTTAACTCTCTGTCTTCACTCTTATCAGTAATTTAAGATCAGAGATGGAAGAAGATGTTATTACTAACATTATATCTTACTTAGATAAGTAAGTTTCAATAATTGTTAAAATACTACTTTATGTAATTATAATTATTATCCCCAGATATTTCTATCTCTTTCTCAACAGTGTTTCAGTAGGTAACATCAACAATACAATACCTTCCTACCCTTGATATTAAAAGTGCTTCGATCCAAACTTCTTCCGGAATACAATTGACTTTTTATTTAGAGCATAAAAAGTTTTGGGCAAAATAAAAATAATTATTTACAAATAGTGTTAGGCCTATAAAATAGTGTAAAAATCTGGCTATTTCTTACAAAATGAAGAGAAATAAAACTGACTAAATGGTCAAGAATAAAATTGTAACAGTAATTAATAACAAAGTGTGAATTTAAAAACCTGCAAACACAGACTATAAAAGAACTAAACAAGTAAGATTTGACATAGCGTAAACATTATTTACTTAAAACTAAAACCCATTTTGTTTGTTCGTGTTGTTACTTAAAATTGCACTTCATGGAGACAAAATAAAAATTTGAGGTGTTGCAAGCCCAACAGTTAAGCACAATGCAACACGATGGGCTATCCGTATTTTGTCCATCACAGGTATCAAAACGTGGTTTTAGCATCATAAGCCCGCTGGCTTATCGCTGAGTTGCTTGAAGGAGCAAAAAGATATCCATAGAAAATTCTAAACACTTTTTACCCCCTCCCCCGGTGACTTATAAGGAAGTCTGCAACTTCACGAAGCTAAAACTAGGATTGGGCACAGCAGAGACAGCCCAAACAACAACCAAACGTTCCTTGCATTAGTAAATACACGCCCACATATACATATACATTTTCAACAGCGGGATGGTGACATTTATTACAAAATATTAAACCACACAAACTTCACTCCACAAACGCTCAATTTAAATGTTTAGCCTTAATCCCGTAACAAACTAACTCTCGTCAGTGGACCATCAATCCTACAGAGGCATGAAGTTTCCTTTTTCCCGCATTTCGAATTACGTCTGATGGTTGGGCACGAAAAAGTCGATTAATCTAGCCAATCGTTATTGCTCTTAACTAATAATCTCCTTGCTGGAAATATTACATCCTGGAAAAGAGGATTACATGTAATCTAGCACTACAGAATTCTGTCTGCATCACTGGTGTCTCCATGGCGACAGCACATTTGTAGAGGTGGGAGCATGGCAGAAATTTTGCGTTTTAATTTTACCTTTTAGTAGGAGATAGGTTAAAATAATATATATAGGTTTAGGTTTTGTTTTATGTTTAACTTTAGTGTGGCTGAAGAGTCATATAACTGAAAAAGGAACACACGATTCACTAATTGCAGGAAACCTGGCGGATTGGCTGAGAGAAACAAGACACGTGGAATGAAGATTAAACTGTCGGAAAACATTATGATCAGTTTTCTTTATTTTTTCGGAAACTCGAACAAATGAAATAAAACAACTACACGTTAACTTGTCAAATATTTACAACTCGTGGAATTAATAGCAAACAGTTAAACAAATGTGGTAATAAAATAAATTGTAAACGTACAAAATGGCCAATATGCACTATTTATTGCGGGGGTCGAGCCCCGGATTTCAGAATTGCAAGCCCTTAATATTACACATCGGAACCATCATGAGATAAACAAGTACAACACCCGAGAGTCATGCAATAATAATAGTGTATAACTGAGTGGTTGGTTTGTCTGGTGTTACGGACAAAGCTACACAAGGGGCTATCTGTACTTTGTCTGGTGTTACGGACGAAGCTACACAATGGGCTATCTGTACTTTGTCTGGTGTTACGGACAAATCTACACAATGGGCTATCTGTACTTTGTCTGGTGTTACGGACAAAGCTACACAATGGGCTATCTGTACTTTGTCTGGTGTTACGGACAAAGCTACACAATGGATTATCTGTACTTTGTCTGGTGTTACGGACAAAGCTACACAAGGGGCTATCTGTACTTTGTCTGGTGTTACGGACAAAGCTACACAAGGGGCTATCTGTACTTTGTCTGGTGTCACGGACAAAGCAACACAATGGGCTATCTGTACTTTGTCTGGTGTTACGGACAAAGCTACACAATGAATTATCTGTACCGAGCCAATCAGGATTCTAGCCTTCAAACTTACTGCCGACTAACTGGAGTTGAGAATATAGAGATAAACACGTAAATTATGAAGGAAAAGAGCGAAACTGTGGTGGTGAGTGACGTCATCAGAGGAGTTAGCCTGTTAGATAAATCGCATAACTCTGTGAACTGATGTCACGGTTTCCTTTAGTTCTACAATAATAATAAGTTCAGACAACTGAAGCTGATAGAAATAAACCAAGACATTACTTGACAGAGGAGAGATAAGGTCGATCATCAAAGGTATTTTATACAGACATAAAATAATGTTCAAACCAACAACCATTCTTCTTTCATTTTTGCTTTTACACTGTGATACTTGACGTAGACAGTTCTGTGCGTCGTAGACACTTCAATGACAATCTGGTATCATACTAAGTATATGTCGTAGACACTACAGTGACAACCTGGTGTTAAACTAAGCATATGTCGTAGACACTCCTGTGACAATATGGTATTCTACTAAGCTACATGTCATAGATGTACATATGTCAACCTTATATAGCTACGTGTACACTGTAGATAGTTTAGATGCCAACCTTATATAACTAAGTATACACTGTTGGTAGTCCAAATGGCAAACTTATGTAGCTTAGTATATATTGTAGAGAGTCCAGATGTCAACCTTATACAGCTAAATATCTGTTGAAGATAATCCAGATGTCGACCTTATACAGCTAACTATGTTTTGAAGATAATCCAGATGTCGACCTTATACAGCTAACTATGTGTTGTAGATAGTCCAGATGTCGACCTCATACAGCTAACTATGTGTTGTAGATAGTCCAGATGTCGACCTTGCATAGCTAACTATGTGTTGTAGATAGTCCAGATGGAAAAGCTATACAGTAAAATATTTCGTAGATAGTTCAGATGGCAACTTTATACAGCTAAGTATAACTCACAGATAGTCCAGCAGATACTACACATCTTTCAACAATACTACACCTTCAGTACAATTCTTTCAACAACACAACATTTTAGTACACATCTTTCAACCATACTACATCTTCAGTACACATCTTTCAACAATACTACACCTTCAGTACACATGATTCAACAATACCATATCTTCAGTACACATCTTTCAATAATACCACACCTTCAGTACACATCTTTCAATAATACCACACCTTCAGTACACATCTTTCAACAATACTACACCTTCAGTACAATTCTTTCAACAACAAATTTTAGTACACATCTTTCAACAATACTACATCTTCAGTGCACATCTTTCAACAATACTACATCTTCAGTACACATCTTTCAACAATACTACACCTTCAGTACACATGATTCAACAATACCACATCTTCAGTACACATCTTTCAACAATACCACACCTTCAGTACACATCTTTCAACAATACTACACCTTCAGTACACATGATTCAACAATACTACACCTTCAGTACACATCTTTCAACAATACTACATCTTCAGTACACATCTTTCAACAATACTACACCTTCAGTACACATCTTTCAACAATACTACACCTTCAGTACACATCTTTCAACGACATTACACTTTCGGTAATAATTCAACTTTTGTAACTAGATAATTCGGTTTTTACAGAGACAAACATTATTTCCTGTCAAGTGGCTTACAAATATATTTACGTCACTCTGTCTTTTCTTGGCACCCTACGACTTAAAATAAAAACCCACGATTGTTTCTTGTTTTAACTTTTAATTATCTGGCCAGTTAGTCACTTGGTATTTAGCCTCAAGTTGTGGCTGACAGTCACAATTATCTCACTAGTCAATAGGTTTTTGTTTGTCGTTAATAAGACTGTTGCATGTCATAGATATTGAAGATCGAACTTCATAACTTTAAACAAAGCCTCATCAGCCAGATATTTAGCAGCCATTAGTTAGAAGAGACTTGTCTAGAAATACACAGGTTACCAAGACTACTTGAACCTTGACTGTGTTCGTTTGACCTAAATACACAGGTTACTAAGACTACTTGAACCTTGACTGTGTTCGTTTGACCTAAATACACAGGTTACCAAGACTATTTGAACCTTGACTGTGTTCGTTTGACCTAAATACACAGGTTACCAAGATAACTCGAACCTTGACTGTGTTTGTTTGACCTAAATACACAGGTTACTAAAATAACTAGAACCTTGACTGTGTTCGTTTGACCTAAATACACAGGTTACCAAGATTACTATAACCTTGACTGTGTTCGTTTGACCTAAATACACAGGTTACCAAGATAACTAGAACCTTGACTGTGTTTGTTTGACCTAAATACACAGGTTACTAAAATAACTAGAACCTTGACTGTGTTCGTTTGACCTAAATACACAGGTTACCAAGATTACTATAACCTTGACTGTGTTCGTTTGACCTAAATACACAGGTTACCAAGATAACTAGAACCTTGACTGTGTTTGTTTGACCTAAATACACAGGTTACCAAGATTACTAGAACTTGATATCAGATCTTTCTAGCAAGTTCTATATTTATTTTTTTTGTCAACTTTTCTTCTGATCAGCACGAAATTTCGTTGAGCAAACTTTGGTAACTATAGAACGTAAACCCTATTGTGATGTATCAGCCTCGTGTTTTGGTATTTCTTTTTTTCTGAGGCTGTCGAATACTTCTTTGTTGCCACTGAAGACTTTCAAAAGGTTCTATTTATTCTATTTTCTATGGAACGCTAGGTCGTAGCAATATCGTAACATCTTACGCTATCCCAGTGGTACAAAGTTAGCGGAAATTACCCCCACTGGGCGAAAACATTGCTCTGAGCGTCACAATTCTTGACATTGGTAGCAATAGTGTAACGTCTTATGGTGTTCACGTGCTCTGAACTTCGTAACAATGGAGATCATAAAGTTTAACTCGTCATATGAAGTTGTAAATTTGAAGTTCACGTGTCTTGTTGTCGTGTCAGATCCATCCGCCACTCTGTGTCTGCCTGATAGTTTAATATCTTTTTCTTCATCCGCTAGGTGTCGACATCAGATTAAATAAAACGTACAAATATTTTAATTAAATATTACAATCGACTGTACGAATACTGATTTTAAACACTTAATGTTACTGTAGTTTTAATATAACCCTAACCTACAGTAAATACGTAAAATGAAATTACTTTTAGTGAAAAAGGATGTGAAGTATTATTTATGTTTCCGAATCGAGAAAAAGTTTGTGTTGTTTTTCAAATTTAGGGCAAAACTACTCAAGAGCTACCTGCGTTAGCAGTGCTTAACTTAGCAGTGCAAGATTAGAAGGAAGGAAGTTAGTCACCACCACCAATCGCTAATACTTAGGCTACTCTTTTACCAACCAATAGGAGGACTGGGTGCAACGTGGAGTTGAACCCGTAATTTTCGGATCATTAGTCAAGTGACTTATCCACCTGACCATGTTATGCCTAGTTTACAAGAAGAAACAAATAAGTTTATGAACTTCTAATTCAAGAAACAACACAAAAATTATTTTGTGATTAAATTAATCTGCCCTTGACACAAGCTGTTTGGTGACGCACTGTTGATTTGTTTGTTTGTTTTGAATTTCGCACATAAGCTATTGGAGGGCTATACTGCGCTAGCCGTCCCTAATTTAGCAGTGTAAGACTAGATGTAAGGCAGCTAGTCATCACATCTCATCGGCAACTCTTGGGCTAACTTTATACAAACGAATAGTGGGATTGCTCGTCACATTATAACGCCCCAACGCCTAAAAGGGCGATCATGTTTGGTACGACCACGATTCGAACCCGTGATGCTCGGATTACGAGTCGAACACCTTAACACGCTCGGCCCCCACTATTGAACTTTAGGTTTAAACTACACGCGTGTTTAATTAAACCAGTAAATGTGTTACATTTGATGTTGAACCTGTTTGAACAGCTTCTACTGTGTTGAAGCGATTCAAAAGAAATGTTGATATTCTGTGTATTTTTAAGCACAAAGTTTTCTTTTAATTTTATCCAACTGTGATTATATTGGTTGAATATAAATTCAAAGTTTTTTTATTAACTCGTAATCTGAGGATCGCGGTTTCGCATCCACGTTGCACTAAACATTCTCGCCTTTTCACCCGTGGGAGCGTAATAATGGTACAGTATATCCCACTCTTCGTTGGTTAAAGAGTAGCCCAAAAGTTGGCGGTGGGTGATGACGACTAGCTGCCTTCCCTCTAGTTTCACACTGCTAAATTGCGGACGGCTAGCGCAGATAGCCCTCGAGTAGCTTTGCGCGTAATTCAAAACAAACAAACTTTCAAACCAATCATAAGTATCAGTAACTCTGAGTCCAATCGCTGTTAATAATTGTCACTTCAAAACTATAAATCTTAGATACTGCGTGATAATTAATAAAACCATGAACATCACGAAACAGGAAGACAGGCGATCTCTTAATACGCCACGTGCTTCCCAGAAACAAAACTTGTTTTTTACAAACGATTTACTTTACGATATCACAAATATCGCTGGCTCTCACAGTAATATCAGACAATTTTAAAAACACCAAAGTGCATAGAAGTCCCGGCCAACAAGATTTTGAGTGATATAAAAAATGATTGATCACAGATGTCTAAACAAATAAACTATACTTATTTTATCTCAGACAACTTTAAAATAAATATAATAACCTATTTTTTGTTTCCCTTAAGATTATTAAACTTTATATATGTAAAAACGGCGAACAACGTTTTGACCTTCTTCGGTCATCGTCATGCTCATCTGATATTAAATGTTCAAATGAACGTACAAGTTGAAACATTTATATAGAATATTAAATGTTCAAATGAACGTACAAGTTGAAACATTTATATAGAATATTAAATGTTCAAATGAACGTACAAGTTGAAACATTTATATAGAAATAAAATGAACAAATACGTTTATCATAACGTTGTTTAGATTTACGTTTTATTGTGAGGCCCGGCATGGCCAAGCGCGTTAAGGCGTGCGACACGTAATCCGAGGGTCCCGGGTTCGCATCTCCGTCGCGCCAAACATGCTCGCCCTCCCAGCCGTGGGGGCGTATAAAGTGGCGGTGAATGCCACTATTCGTTGGTAAAAGAGTAGTCCAAGAGTTGGCGGTGGGTGGTGATGACTAGCTGCCTTCCATCTAGTCTTACACTGCTAAATTAGGGACGGCTAGCACAGATGGCTCTCGAGTTGCTTTGTGCGAAATTCCAAAACAAACATTTTTTGTACAAAACAAAATAACATTTGTTACTTGAGACTGAAAACAACGCTATTGGATTACAAAACACAATATTATCCAAGAACACCAAATAAACGATCACTTTCTGATTCCATACACTTACAGGTGGACCAGTGGAAACTACTGACAAAGTAAAAACAAAGTGCGATTTAAAGAAAGTAAACAACACAGTAAGATTTAAACAAAGTAAAGTTTCAACATAGTTGTATCCAATTTGTTTAAATACTCCCCGTCACACCAAACATGCTCACCCTTTCAGCCGTGAGGACATTATAATGGACGAGAAATTCCACTATTCGTTGGTAAAAGAGTAGCCCAAGAGTTGGTGGTGACTAGCTGCCTTCCATCTAGTCTTACACTGCTAAATAAGGTATAGCTATCATAGATAGCCCTCGTGTAGCTTTGCGCGAAATTCTAAAAACGAAAAAGAAAAATTTGTTGAACAAAATAAAGTTCTCTTCAAATATAAGATACTCAACTTGTGAGATCTTTATCACTTATATTGCTAAATATATATATATATGTGTATATTTAAGACCTTGTAACATTTTAACTTTTGAGTATGTGATGTGAATGTTTATATTATTATATTCTAACCAAGTGTGTTAAGGCGTTCGACTCGTAATCCGAAGGTCGCGGGATCGAATCCCGCTTGCACCAAACATGCTCGCCCTTTCATCCGTAGGAGCATTATAAATTGACGATCAATCCCACTATTTGTTGGTAAAAGAGTAACCCAATAGTTGGCGGTGTGTGGTGATCATTATCTACCTTTCTTCTAGTCTTACACTGCTAAATTAGGGACAGCTAGCGCAGATAGCCCTCGAGTAGCTTTGCGCGAAATTCAAAACAAACAATAATATATTCTTTCAACAAAATAAAAATAACACAAATAAATCGTTTCTTTAAGATATTTGAAATCTGCGGTAAGTTTTTAATCATTAGTTCGAGCCCTAATCACAAATAATGCTGAAATTGAGCTTTTCGTATTCCCTGCTTTATGTCTAGGAAACTTTGTCCCTCTGAAAAGTTTTACAAAACCTCTTGTTGTGCTACAATTTTAAATGTCTAACAACCAACTCTCCAAAGTGTCTTATGTGCAGTAAAAAGTCAAACTCTTGTCCTCACACACTTGTATTATGAGGTGATTGACGAATTCATAGATAGAATGTTCGACAGCTTGCTCAGTAAACAGGGATATACATCCTCTGGTGACTGAAACTTTTCTCAAGAGAGACTCTTCATAAACTTATTCTTAACAGAATCTCGAACAACGTTCTGTCCATTCTTGAATTATTCACAACACCTGGAAGCCGTGAAGGTCTCCAGGGGGCTGTTTTGGAAGCCACGTGTATTGAAATTGATGCTGCAGGCAACATGCGAAGAACAATTTCATGAATTTGGAAACTGTTATATTTAGGAAGGTTCTTTGAGCTAAGGTGGTCATTATCTTGTATGAAACGCTCGCGGTGGAGAAAATGTTGGACTTCTGACTCCACTGTAATAATGACTGTTTTTTGTATGTGTGACTACAATACGGGTGTTATATGACGTTATTTTCTTTCCACCATCAATGTGTAGGCTCTACCTAATCGGTCTTCATTAACAAACAGGAACGTCCAATAGCAGTCACTACAGAATAAAGTAAGGTAAAACTGGAAGTAAGAACAAGTCATCTGATGACTTGCATTCGAACATATAGTTTTAAAATTTTTATACAAATCAAACTAAATTCGTTTTTAACTTCACAAATTTTAGTCTAATCGAAAAAACACTTTGTTATTAATATTATTTATTCTCCGTTAGTTAAAGTTAAAATAGTTAAATGAAGTTTGTCCACTTCTCTACATCTTCCAGTTTCTTGTTGATCGAGAGTCGTTACGATCGACAGGAACATTCATACCCATGGGAAATATGAGAATAAATTGTAGTTGGATACCTTTCGCATATCCATGTCATATTCTTAACATCCCTGAGTAATTTCACCTTCTTATGTCATACCGTTTATGAAATACCTTGTGATGAATTCGAATCTTTCTTTGCAGTTATCCTATAACTTGAAATGTGAAATGGTCAAGAGTACACGTCAGTTAGTGGTTTGTTACAAAGGGGCCATTGTTTGGAAATGTTTAGTTAAAAGTTAGATAATATATTTATAAAGTATAATCGTTAAGAGAACGAACAATATTTTGTGGAATGTGTTGTCTTCAGTAAATATAGTATTATTTCGAGTTACATAACCGCCAAATGTGATAGGGTTAGAGGTTTACTCTAGTTTTGTAATACGTTGCTGACGAAAATTTAGGTAGTATCATATTGTTGAAAACAACAATAAAGGTAATTTTACTTTCGTGATGGGTCCTAGTTACACTCGTTTCGTATATTTTGATATGTGTGTGTCATTATACATATTTTTTTCTCGTAAACAAACACAGCCCAAACAAAAATCAAAAACGCTGCAGAAGTCAATAGGGTTCGCAGGGTGTAGGCTACAATGTTGAATATAAAATGTACCCTTGGATTTGGAGGTGACTGAGAAAGAAGGACCAACATTGCGGTGGGGATACGCATCAAGAGAGTCATAAATAATGATAATAACAAAATGAGGAAAATTAATGATGAGATACTAAAAAATAACATAAATTAGGAGATTAAAATGTGGGTTCTCAGGCCCACAACGTCCCACATCATTTTTACCCTTCAATATCTGCAGACACTTGTGAGAAAGTGACTTCTCTTCAAAATATAGAAGGGCAAATAATAATAATAGATACTACAAATGGGGGTAAATAAGATAAACTTACCTCTTGTACCTCCCAAAGTTGGCATTCCAGCCCCTATTATGGTTGTAAGGCGCTAATTAGTATACCAGTAGACAAATTACCCTAGTGTTGAGGGTAAATACCAGTAACCAGTATAACTCCCACCGACCACCTGTATTTGAGGTAATATATTTTATTCTAATAGTAGTGTACGTATGTTACTTTTAAATCATCTTAATCTTCCTAAAATAAGAACATTAATTAATAACATAAAAATTGATTTTCGAAAAGATCAAGCAATGAACTTAATTTAGACGTTATAAAATATTAATTAACAGTCGCTGATTTATCGCGCCTTGAAAAGACAAACTGCAAATTAAAATTTCATATTTGGCAATTAATTTTGAACATAAATTGTTCAATGACTTGCAGATTTCTACAATTATTCATCCATCTATAAAATTAATATTTTCTCCTTGTACAAACTTAACTTACCGTTAGTTATAAGTACGAAATTCCATTATAAAAGTTTTTAACTAATATAAATTTAGGTGAACTTAATAACTTACCTTGTGAGTGTGAAAATAGTTTATTGATACTTTTAACAAACATATTATTAACTTGAAAAATTAAAACAAGTTAAACTATTACGTAAAATACTTCTAAAAAATCTGTATATAAAATGTCCGCAAAATATAATAAGCAAAATATTCGAAAATCTGATTAATATATTTTGAAATTTAACTTTATTATATCTTATCCATCTAGATGGTTTTAGAATGAAAGTTTTATCTACTTAAAGAAATAAAATTTAAATTATCCTGTATAAAATTAACGAAACACCATATGGATTTATCGTTTCATCAGTTTAAAGTATGATTCGAGAATTTAAAAAAATATATTTTATATTTCTCATTGGTAAAGCAGACTGTAACTTTGTTTAACTTGCAAAACGTAGCATGCTTTCCTTATGATAAAAGAAATCCATTGTATAGAAATATATAAACTTATTTTATTAACCGATTTAAAAATACAATTATTAGTAAGTTCGTTAAAGCTCATAAAACTCTCTATCCTAAATCAAAATTATTTTGTAGATTTACCTTCTCAGTATGATATTCATAAACTCCATACATTTCTGATTAAATTTAGATTTATTTCTATTAAATAACTTTATTGTATAAATTACCTGATATTTTACTGATAAAACTAAAAACATAATTTTTTAATAATAAAAAACTTTGGATAATAAATAAAAATCAAGCCATTTTATAACATCTAATAATCTAGTATTCCTACGTTTGATCTCACAATATTGCTCGTCACCGGCAAAAGATTTCATTTCTGTTACATTAATAAAACGGTTCTGTTATCGTTTCGTAATACTGGAAGAAATAAAATGTAATTCCAAAACATAAACGATATATTAAGTTTCTGCATTTATAATAATTATATATTTGTCAATAACCAGGTATTTAAACAGTAGAAGATCCAATGAGAGCTGACTTTTCTACTTGCATTGTAAATTTATATCTTTAGTTTTAGTAGACTAGATTTATTGAAAATTCCATAAACTCAGACATATTTGGTTTAACTTACAGATCATAGATTACTTAATTAGTGTAAATAATCCTGAAATAAGCAATACTATTAACACTTTTCTAACAGGATAATCAGAAAATGAAAGTACTTCTATTTCTAATGTAGGTGAACATTATTTAGAAATTAAGATAATTGATAATTATATCAATCTAAGTATTTTTGATGAAGTAAAATATTTTACTTTTCCAATATATGATTTACCTCTTTTCAATAGTAATGTATCACACCATTCTGTTATAACTATGGTAACTTCACAAATTTTGTAAAATTTGTAATAAATTACAATATTATTAATGATAAAATATCGATGCAAAAATTAATATTCAATGTTTTAAATAAAGAAACCGTAAATAACGTTATTAAAATATTCTGTGATAAATATCAGCATCTATTAACTAAATATTAACAAATAAAGATTAAGGACATTTTACTGAAAGTTTTTGACAACTATGTTTAGTTGTTAATAAAGTCGTTAAACAACTTGGCACTACTTTATGCGGATGAACATCTTATTGCATATAAAGGCTTGTTTAGAGTCTGAAAATTGGTAGTGGACAGTAGTCTTAACAAATGAAGGTTGAGAGCTATACTAGTTAGTTTAGATAACTAGTTGGAACCCTACATGTTTCTATAATTTGTCTACTGGGCTACTGATTAGTGCCTTGTCACCATAATGGGGGCTAGAATGCCAGCTTCAGGAGGTAAGTTTATCTTGTTTACCCCAAAGTGATAGTACCGTGTTATTATTATTATCTTCTTTAATTTGGAGAGCAGTCACCTTCCCATAACTGTCTGCAGACAGTGAAAATGTGACTATAGATGCGGGACGTTTTGGGCCTGAGTACCCACAATTCGCTCTACTAATTTCTGTTGCTCTTTTTATTATTTAAATATTTAAAATGTTATTAGCATTATTTATGAATTTCTTTATGTGAGACTGGAAAACGGAGATTAATGCTGATAGATGGTGTATCCCCACTGCAATGTTGGTCCTCCTTCTCACTCACCTCCAAAACCAAGGATACATTTATATTCCACATTACAGCCACTACTCTCAGAATCCTTTTGATTTTTGTTTGAGCTTGTTTTTGTTTATAACAAATTAATTTTTACTTTTATTTACTTGACTTCTGTATTAATCTTCTACAAAATATATATCTGCTGTTATTTTTTAGCACAATTTGAAGAAATATGAGTCACTTGCTGAATTTTCAACTAGAAATACATTTAGCATTGACTTTTTAAAATTAGAACACGGTAATTACACGTGGTAGTGTACTGTGAAGTTAGCGTAATAGCGTCAGTGTAGAACTGTTAACAGTTAATTTTAGAGTTATATATTTCGAAAAATTAAAGTTAACCGTGTGTCAAAACGATGTCCTGACTCTTTATTTAAACTTCTGACCTACGAAAAATAATTTAGGCATAATTATGTACCTATAGAAACAGAGTTTTTAACATAAAGATCACGAATGACAGTTTTAATAGTAGCCGTTAAATTTCACTGTTCGATTCCAGAAGAGTTAATGGGGAGTGCTTTTGAGATACAGTTGTCCATCTGGTCTATGAGATCGAGATTAAAACGTTCTTTTCAACAATCGACAGCACTTCATAACAAAAAACTTGGTTTACAGCATCGGATGACAATACTTTAGAAGAATGTGAGAACGTGACGTCCAATCCGACAGGATGGACTCAACATACACTATATGGCTTTTTTTATATATATATATATAAAACTTAAAGATCAAAACAGTATTAAATATATTATTACTTACCTCGATTCTCTACTATTTAAAACAGAAATGAGGAAATAAAAGTCTATAGATAACAGTTAAAGAACCGTCGGGTCGAAGTTAAATTTGTAATATTAAAAGTTGCAGAAAGCCATTTCAAAGTACGAATACCGTAAACTGCTTTTATGTGCATGTATTCAGTTTACTGTTAAGTACGTTATCCTGTCTTCATTTGTTTTCAGGTTTTATAATTTTGTTTGCTCTTATCAACAGAATTACTTTATTAAGCAGGACAGAAGAAGACATTGGTGCTAAGAAGAGAATCTTTTGGAAACGTGAAATTCAGTACTAAAGTTGAATATTTCTAACATGTGTGGTCTTCCAACTGTCATCCTGTATGACCTTAGAGAAAGTATTGTCCATATGTAATACTGTCCACATAAAAGTATCGTCCGAACACAAGTGGAGTGCATATCGTCAATACTCGAGTATTCTACATATATATGTATGGTCTATGTACAAGTATCGTGAAAACACAGAAGTCCAAACATTATTATGGTTCTATGTTTTCAGGAGTTATCTCCAGATAATGTTGTTTTTTTACAGCCCCAGATCTTCACATAATATGTTCCTTTATCGTCCCAGATGAACCGCGGTGATGAAGCCGAAACTTGTGGCTGGGCATGATGTAGTTACTGGTTAATCAGTGGGTCCATATATGAGTCTCATTGTGAAAAACAAAATTGTGCCTCTTTACTATAACTTCGTGTGTTGTAAGAGTAAAGGTCAGATTCACTATTCGATGAGAATACGCTGAGAGTTGACGGTGTGTGGTGTAAGACACCAAGTCTTACAAGAAGCAATTATGAAATGGTTCGTGTGGGTGAAAATTAATCTAATAGAACATGAGAAATATAAATTCACAGCAATGAACGGGGAGGTTTATTAAACATGTTACAGAGACGACAAGTATTTTAAAATCACTTCCCAACTGACATTGAGAAACCTCAGTACAGACATCCACTGTGTAGGTTTGGACGAATTTCCTAAACATTCAAATCGATTTGTTTCCTTCTTATCCTCAAATCTGTTGATAAAACAAATGATTAAGAGTTAAAACTTAAAACTGTATAGGTGTTAAAAATGAAATTAACTTGATTAAATTATTGATTTATAAATTATACGAAACGACAACAAAACTGAAATTTGGATTTAAATTTCTAGTCCACAAATGACAGTAAAGTAATTCAGTCCTGATGTTTATGTTTGAGAAGATATTTAAAAAAAAACACACGTTTTACATCGTTTGGTGTCATCAAATATAAAACAGAACGAGCTATACAAGTATAACTTTTTTCCTCCATAAGAAATTATATTAGGAACTCAAACAAAATAAACATAGTTCTAAAAAGACTTAATGGGTAAACACCGGAATTTTAAATAGCCTTCGAGTAGCTTTGCGCGAAATTCAAAAAGCAAACAAACCAAGCTTACTAATCTGGTGTTCCATTCCATTACGGGGACAGTTCGGGAGTTAATTACGTAACTTCGTGTAAAAGAAACAGCAGTAAAGAATTTAGCTGTCTTTGAATGTCTGGTAAGGATTAGTTGTGCTTCATGTAAACATAAAAGAAACCCAGATTCAACTCTTCAAATATCGGAGCTTTATCTTTCCAGCTTCTCTGTTTGTTTTACTGATGTATATAAAACATTCGCGATCCCAAAAGAAGCAATTATGACATGGTTCGTGTGGGTGAAAATTAATCTAATAGAACATGAGAAATATAAATTCACAGCAATGAACGGGGATGTTTATTAAACATGTTACAGAGACGACAAGTATTTTAAAATCACTTCATATGAGAAAAAAATATTAAGTTCAGTGTAAAGTAACAGAAAATGTCGCTTCAAGTTTACTGAGGAAACGCCTGGTGTTCAGAATAGGAAACATTTATTTAGGTGCCAATAAACATTATCGCTTCTTCTATTATTCCAGGCAGGTTTTTTCCCTCTAAATCTCTCAAAGTCAAAAGAAAAATAGATGTCTTTCATCACCATGGTTTCAAAGAGGAAGTTGTTCAATTATTTCCTGTACGACTGAAGATGTCGCTTTATATGTCGGAATTTTGTAAAATTTCAAATTATTCCGTGTAGTTAATACTTTTTAAAGCTTTTCACTTAACATTTATTTCCTGGTTTTTAGTCATCGTTATTAATGTGTTTGTAGGAAAGAATTTTTGACAAATTTGTTTGTTTTTTTTAATTTCACGCAAAGCTACTCGAGGGCTATCTGCGCTACCCGTCCCTAATTTAGAAGTGTAAGGCAGCTAGTCATCACCACCCACCGCCAACTCTTGGGCTACTCTTTTTACCAACGAATAGTGTGATTGACCGTAACGTAATAACGCTCCCACGGCTGGGAGGACGAGCATGTTTGTGAGACCGGGATTCGAACCCGCGACCCTCGGATTACGAGTCGAACACCTTAACACGCTTAGCCAGAGCGGGTCTAACTGGCATATATTAATTTTCGAACACTAGATTTCGCTGTAACTGTTCATCCTAAAATAAAAACACACAAGCAACAGGTTTGTTTGTTTGTTTTTGGATTTCATAAGGCACATGAAGGCAATTTGCGCTAGTCGTCCCTAATTTAGCAGAGTAAGACTAGAGGGAAGGCAACTAGTCATCACAACACACCGCCAACTCTGATGTTGCTCTTTTACCAACGATAAGTGGGATTAACCGTAACATAAGAACGCCCCTACGGCTCTAAGAACGAGCATATTTGGTACGACAGGGATTCGAACCCTCAACCCTCAGATTACGAATCAAGCACCCTAACCATATAACCATGCCGGGCCTGTTAAAAATTTTACCACAAAACTAACAGTGAAACAAAGACAATTTGCTGTTTTCAAGTAAATAATCTTAAATTATATGCGCGATGACCCATGATGAAATAAAAACTAAGAATGTTGAACCAATAAGACAGCGACCAGAAACAATATTTACAAAAGAATCTGGATACATTAACATTATGATGATGTGTTTGTTTAAACTTAATATTTTTTATCAGAAAGTTACTCGATAATGTTCTCTATTTTTCCCTAATATATGATTGCTAGAATCCAAGGTTCGATTCCTCTTGGTGGACAGAGCACAGTTGGCGCACTCCGAAACTTTGTGCAAGGAGACAACGACAGCGCCATCTCTTAATTGTTATACAAGAAATGCTCATCGGTACGTCAAAGGATTTACAACGCTAAAATTGGGGGCTCGATTCCTTTCGGTGGACACGGCAGATAGCCCAGTGTGGCTTTGCTATAAGTAAAAACGCACAAAACACAAAATGCTTGTGAGCCAAGAGTACTCGTGTACTCGTTCAGAATTTCAAATAGCATCGCAAGCAAGTTTAGCTAGTTTTCAGCTATTTAACTTTCCTTCCTGATACACCATAGGAATCCGTGATTAAAAGTTGTATGTAATATCGTTAACGAAGTACAAAATAAAAGTGAAGGTCATCTAATGTCGACTTGTTTAAACATTACCGCAAAATTGAAAAAAATGCATCAATTATGATGTCCCAGTTATGAACCTTGACCTGTCAGTGTCGTGCGGATTTATAGTAATTGAAAAAAAATATCGTTTTATGTTCATTCTTGTAGTTTTAAATGAGATTAAATTGTATTTCTTGCTCACTTTCCAATGCACTAATGTCACGTGGGAGCAGCTCCAACTTAAATAAATCTGATTATACCACAGCTAATAAGGTAAGCAAAAACTCTGGCCCAATAAGTGGCGCCCTCTAAGTTGATGGCTATTTTCAGCGACATATCTGCTTGCTAGAAGTAACTAGAAGTTGATTTCTTAAATTGCGTCTATCCCGAAAATGTTAACATTTCGGTCTGTCTAAAAGGTAGAGAATGATTCCTAACGTTCTGTTTGATCACAGTTGTAACGGTAAAAGGGTTAACTAATTTCGGTAAAAGGGTTAACTAATTTTTGTTCCCATAATTCTGATAACTTAACTTGTTTTTTATTTGATACGTTGCTTTATTATCTCGTTAATGAAGACCACTTTCTTTCCAGTAGCTGGAACGTTAGAAGAGGTGATCAGATTGAAGGCTGAATGGAGAAAATTGACACATTCTCTTGTGATTCTCTTGGTAGAGTAGAATACCTGATTATATACAACGCGATTTATTGAAACAACGAGAAAGGAAACTGGGAAACTAGGGCTACTGAAGGTGGGAAGTGAACAGACCACACACACAGCATTAGACTTTCATTGGTTTAATCTAATAAAGAATGAATAGCGTGTCACTTGACATCTTAACTGTGTGTTTTCTCATAATTCAGATTAAACCTGCAGGAGGAGGAAAGAAAAATAAATGTCAGACTTCTATAGAGCTCGAATTCGATACAGTAGGTGCCAGTAGGTTGTTGGCGATAAAATCGAACAATAAACGAATAATCCGCTTGTTTTGTAATAGCAGATTTAAAACAAGTCAAATGGATATCACAGTTGTGTCTAAAACTCTAAATAACTTTCTTTTCTTAACAAAGGTCCACACAGATTTATTCAATTACTTTGTAATCCAACAGGCAAGATAACTTATTCTCACTTTAAAATATATCCCGTTAAGGCCAAACTATCGATCACACAGCAGTCTAACATCATTTTCACTAATTTAACGGTTTGTGACTTTACATCAACCACTCTATATGCTTTCATTCATCATACGCGACAGAAAAATTTGGAAGTAATAGCAATAATAGCACTCTATTAGTAACAATATTCACATAGCAAGAATAATTCAGACACTTCCAGTAAGATAACGTCAACAACTAAACTACACACACGATGTATGACTCGTACCGAGTTAACTAACCAAACTTGTCAAAACTATCGATTTTAAAATAATCACCTTTAAATATTCTTCTTATGAAAAATAAACAGTCATTAAAAATTAAATCACTGAATAATAACTCGTGCATTAAACAGTCTTTTATATTCGAAATAATGAAACACAGGGAAAAGTAAGAGCAAAAAATCCGTTTAACTTCGTGATTGTTTTTAAGTAGGTAGTTACATAATGACCTTTCTGTGCTTTGCTCATATGAACCTAAATGTCATTAGATCTAGGGCGTAATTCTGGATCACAGTGGAAGGGAAGTTTTGTTTTGAATTTCGCGCTATCTGCGCTCATCTTCCCTAATTTAGCAGTGCAAGACTAGAGGGAAGACAACTAATCAGCAGTACTCTGAGGCAACTCTTTTAACAACGAATAGTGGGATTGACCGTAACATTATAATGGCCCCCCACGGCTGAAAGGGCAAGCTATGTTAAGTGTGACGCGAATTCGAACCCGCGACCATCAGATTACAGGTCGAGTTTCTTAACCACTTGGCCATGTCAGGCTGTGAGAAAGTCCTCTTAGAAAATAGGTAGAAAGTATTGAATAAGTAAGAGATACATCTATCAAGTGGTCTAAGATGGGTAACCATTTTTGTCAGAAGCTGATTTTTATCTTCTCCAAAGTTTAAAATTTTTCTCTTTATTAATGAAGAGGCTCTGAAAATAATATAATTCATAACAGTTAACACACTTTAGGTAACGTTTTATAGAATATTAAACCCGAGACAAGTACACGTATTAAAATCTGTACAAACAATACTGATTTAAAATTTAACTTAGCATACTGGAGTATACAACCATTTACAATTTATAATTGAACTAATTTACCAGGCTGTTGACCGAAGACATCTTTTTTATCTATCTTCAGCAGAAATAACGTGCACAACTTATTTCTTTCCAATAAGTTTATTTTGGTTAGAATGCTTCTCGTTACGTTTTTTCATGCTAGAAAAATGTGAAATATATTAATCTGGTAATTTTAGGGAGCGCAACTAATCAGATTACATATTGTAGTTATTTCAAAAACTCACCGATCAAACGTCCTAAATTTTCTTTGTATTTAGCGCCACCTGGTGTCAGATTTTGAAATAAGTTGATTTGAAAACGTCTTGGTTTTTTGTGGTATTCCAGAAATGATGAATTCCTTCTTTTTTACGTCAGATTTCTGCTTCTTTTGTTAAAGAAAACTACGAGACAATTACACTCAGCCCATCAACGACACTAGGCCTCAGTGTCCATCGGCAATGCCTCCGGATTTATACTGCAAGAAAACGGGTTTCGATACCTGTGGTTGACAGAACTCATATAGCTCATTGTGGAGTTCTTTATTTAATACTATACAAAAACCAGATTGTTCTGTGTGAACATTCAACATTCTGATAACAAACCACTGTTCGTATCTTCTGACGTTGAAATGAAACCTGTCTGTCTTTAATTACTTTTAATGACATCGAGTTATTATATTTTATATTTACTTTAAATATCCAATATAATTGTTTGTTTCTATCCTGAGCTAGTATTTTAAACACAAATCAGTTATCTTGTATGTTATTAAACAATAACCCATACTTTGCTATAAATTAAAACCTTATAAGGACACGGGATATTAAATGGTTATTAAACATTAGTGGTCTGGTTCGTGAAACAGCTATCATGGGAATACGTCATAACGTCTACTGGTCTAACTCTCGTGTCTAATAGTGTTCATGTATTGGATGTTGCCAGATAATTAATTATTTTTATAGAATACCGTCAGAAGTTTAGCGAGACACTCTCTGATAAAATACGTGTCTGATAACACATTTCAGTCTACCACCACAAAAAACTGCAGTTTAAGGCTTAAAGCATCCGTCCAAGATTGCAATATCTTGTCAGAAATCAACTGGACCCATAACCAAACATTTTCCTGGTAACAAACTGGTTTTTAATTTCTGGTTTATCTACGGTACTTACTTTGTAAGTTTTACGTTCTCTTTTCCCATAATCCAATTGTCTTTGTGTTTGTTTCCAATGTTCATCTCGCTCTCTTCTGTTCTTTTTTTCCGAGAAATCTCTTTCGACTGCTAGGTGGTACAGTTCTGATAGAATTCTGACATCAGACTTAATACGCTGAGTCCTAAACAGAGAGTTAATGAAATAAATGATATGTTTGAAAACTCTCTCTAAAATTTTGTTCCATAGTTTTTTCCTGTATATGGTACATACCCTTTTTATTTGGACCCAAATACATGTCTTACTCTTAGTGTATCAAACTGGAGATCCGAAGGTCTCGGATTTGAGATTTGTTGTTTACCTTCAAGCATGCTTTGCACTTACAACTGCAAATGCACTGCAAGAGGAACAGTCAATCTCAGTATTTGATTAAAAATAGTCATTATAAGCAGTAGAAAGTTTCTTCTGTCGGATTAGTAGTTCACAAATAGAACTGCTGTGTCTGAACCATGTAGTTCTTGAGAAGTCCCCCAGTTCACAAGTAGAACTGCTGTGTCTGAACCATGCAGTCCTTGAGAAGTCCCCCAGTTCACAAGTAGAACTGCTGTGTCTGAACCACGCAGTCCTTGAGAAGTCCCCCAGTTCACAAGTAGAACTGCTGTGTCTGAACCATGCAGTCCTTGAGAAGTCCCCCAGTTCACAAGTAGAACTGCTGTGTCTGAACCACGCAGTCCTTGAGAAGTCCCCCAGTTCACAAGTAGAACTGCTGTGTCTGAACCATGCAGTCCTTGAGAAGTCCCCCAGTTCACATATAGAACTGCTGTGTCTGAACCATGTAGACCTTGAGAAGCTCCATCCTGTCTATGCCATGTAGACAACTACAACTGAGAACAAATCAAGTAAACCTTCAACTTTTTATCAATTTTTAACATAATCCTAAGTGTAATCAGATAAACAACAAGGTATTATTTATGGAGTTCTTAGATACATAATCATTTTTAAACTTAATAACAAACGTCATGCGAAGCAGCTTCAATAGTTGTTATAAATTAACAACTGTGATAAAAGCTGTTGCATGAATAACACAGTTCGATATTGTTGGTTGAAATACTGATGACTTACACTTTTGTTGTTCTTAGAAATTCCAAAGAGATGATATCAAATGTGTAGTTTTTAAAGTAATAGGCCTAACATGATGCCCAATGACAAGTATAATTAGTGGCCTTCTTAACTTGAAGATGACCTCGGAAGGTCGAAACGTTGTTCTCTCCTTATCAATAAAAGTGTTAATACCCATATCAGCCGTTTTAAGATCCAGTACGATATTTTCTGGTTCTTTTCTTAGTTCTTTAAACTAATACAGGAGTTATATCTTTGGTATCATCCGCCGAACGTTACAAGAACATTAAAACTCAAATTATATAAACTGTATGATGTGGAAGCCTTTTACGAGCAGGCAGTAGATGGATATAACTAATTATACTATAGTTTTATTACTACCTTCCTAATCTTGTCACTTAGACATTTTTAAGAATTTAAGAATGTTGATGAACGGTATTTCAACCACTCTACGTCCGCCATATCCATCGCCATTAGTGTACGACAGCTATAATTAATTATAATTATGCTTCGCCACCTTGTTAAAAGACGTTGACACCATTACAACTGTTGTTATAACAATTGACTTATATAAATATGTTCTTACTGTGTTTACTGTATCCAAGATAGCCCTTGACTTCTGGATTGAACAAAACGCGACATAAACAGTGGAAAATATCTACATAATTTGGCTGAAATACTAACACCTTACATATTTCTTATTCTTAGAAATTCCTGAGGGATGATATTAAATGTGTAATTTTCAAAGAAATAGGCCTAACATGATGCCTTATGAAAAATATAATTAGTTATATGATCTTCTAACTAACCGATCACTATAAATACTTAGAAATATGTATCTTAATAGGTAAACTTCAAATATGATTTCAGAACTCGTATAATAACCCTCATATAATATAAATCGTTCAATTTTTAGCTTAAAATTTGTACTAAAGAAGTTAAAATTATAACTATGTAATACATTTTTTGAAATTGTGTATACTTGTTGATTAATTAATTAATTAATGACTTGTATATCTTCATGCATAAGAATTGGTTTGGTTTGAATTTCGCACAAAGCTACACAAGGACTATCATGCGTAAGTAACAGTCTTTATCTACCAATCAAGTATTTTAAAGAATATTCATAGTAACACGAAGACTACTAGAATTCTAATAAACTTTGATTAACTTGTGGCTTTATGTGAACGTGAAAAACAACGTATTTTTCTAAGTTTAATTAAAACTATTTCTTAACGTTTATCAGATTTTATTGTCGGGTTATAGAAAGCAGGAGTCTGTTATACAGTTTGTAGCTACCAAAACAAAGAAGACGTAGAGATTCCAGTTGGAGCCAATAAACTGTTATACAGTGTGTAGCTACCAAAACAAAGAGGACATAGAGATTCCAGTAGGAGCCAATAAACTGTTATACAGTGTGTAGCTACCAAAACAAAGAGGACATAGAGATTCCATTAGGAGCCAATAAACTGTTATACAGTGTGTAGCTACCAAAACAAAGAGGACATACTGATTCCAGTAGGAACCAATAAACTGTTATGCAGTGTGTTGAAGAAAGTGTTTTTTAACATAAAATCAATTAATATTTATTTATTCACTGTTAAATGCAAAGCTACACAATCGGCTATCTGTTAAACAACAACCAAAGAGAATAATCAGTTAACACACAGAGAATAACAGTTAATATAGAAAATAATCAGTTAACACACAGGGAATAACAGTTAATATAGAAAATAATCAGTTAACACACAGGCAATAATCAGTTAATACATAAAACAATTACTTAATATAGAGAACAATCAGTTAACACGTAGAAAAATCAATTAATGTAGAGAATAATCAGTTAATACACAGGACAATCAGCTAACACAGAGAACAATCAGTTATTATAAAGAATAATTAATTGATACAGAGAATAATCAGTTAACACACAACAATCAGTTAATATAGAGAATAATCAGTTAACACACAGAACAATCAGTTAACACACCGAAATATCAGTTAACACACAGAACAATCAGTTAACACGTAGAATAATCAATTAATACAGAGAATAATCAGTTAACATACAGAACAATCAGTTAATATAGAGAATAATCAGTTAACACACAGAACAATCAGTTAACACGTAGAATAATCAAGTAATACAGAGAATAATCAGTTAACATACAGAACAATCAGTTAATATAGAGAATAATCAGTTAACACACAGAACAATCAGTTAACACACCGAAATATCAGTTAACACACAGAACAATCAGTTAACACGTAGAATAATCAATTAATACAGAGAATAATCAGTTAACATACAGAACAATCAGTTAATATAGAGAATAATCAGTTAACACACAGAACAATCAGTTAACACGTAGAATAATCAAGTAATACAGAGAATAATCAGTTAACATACAGAACAATCAGTTAATATAGAGAATAATCAGTTAACACACAGAACAATCAGTTAATATAGAGAATAATCAGTTAACACACAGAACAATCAGTTAATATAGAGAATAATCAGTTAACACACAGAACAATCAGTTAACACGTAGAATAATCAGTTAACACACAGAACAATCAGTTAACACGTAGAATAATCAATTAATACAGAGAATAATCAGTTAACATACAGAACAATCAGTTAATATAGAGAATAATCAGTTAACTCATAAAACAATCAGTTAATATAGAGAATAATTAGTTAACAGACAGAACAATCAGTTAATATAGAGAATAATCAGTTAACACACAGAACAATCAGTTAATATAGAGAATAATCGGTTAACCAAAGTAAATTCATGTCTGTAACGACTGGTGAAATTTGAGAACAGTGAATTAGTTTTTTCCTGGTCTCATAACCTGATACTGACCTTCGAAAAGTTATATTAACCTTTATTTATTAACATCTATATGCAGCGAGACCACATTTTGTGTCACAAGAAAAGTACACGTGAATTCTAAATAATTTAATCAGTACGAAGCTCACATGTTCAGTTTCTTCCTCTTTGAGAATTATTTTTTTTATTCAAACTATAATTTTTAGCGAAATCTACGTTTACAAAGATAAAAACCTCTTTCTTCCAATGCGATTTAAAGCTATGAGTAAACGTAAATCCCTTGTATGCAGAACAAATGAAATGCACCACTATGTGTTATAAAGTGCCTTTAAGGTTTCAAATGCTAGTTTCAAAATGCGACAGTCCTTTCCAGCGAACTATAAACCTGTTTCACTATAATCCGATAAGTGCGATACCCATTTTTAGATGGATTTTCCTATTACGATCCATATCCTTTTAGCGACAGATAAAGCTTATGGACAAATCCGTATATAAACTATTTTTATACGAATATTTTAACCCGGGCTTACTATGAAGCTATGGTCCAAACAACACAGAGGTTTTAGGAACACGGAAACTTGAAACTGACATTTATAACACTCAGTTTTATCATAAACATATTTTGTTTCGTTTCGTTTCACTTTTATTTCCTTAGACGTGCATATTGTATGCAGCTCCATGAGTGAATTTGTTGGGGGCCTGACGTACAAGGAATAGCACTACCTGTATTTGCATATTCATATATAATATTCTAGGCTTCAGGAACTTGTTAAGTGCTGCCATCTGTCAGATTCAACGTAAACGTTTTTCTGTTCCGATAAGAAAATTCGGTAAATCGTAAGTGCTGAGAAACATATCAGAGACATTCGACCTGTAATTCATTTAAAAGATAACACTTGTAAACCAGAGACCGTTAATTTTATCTGCATTATGGGGGCAAATATGTGGAAACTATTGAAATAACAAGTGTCAGTTGTTTGTTTTTAAGAGCAAAGTAACGGTGGGTTTTCTGTTGTTGATTGTTCATCTCTGACACTTTAAGTTTATAACACACTATCTAAAATCATTGGTTGAATAACTAAACTTGTGACAGTTGTTTGTTGTATTTACTGGTTAAATCTTATAATGTTGGCTGAGTTAAAACGGTCTTTGTGGGATTTTGCGCTTAAAACTGACTAGCCAATTGGCATTGTTTTATAATAAGCTGTTCTAGCACTATAATTTTGGACAGTTGCAAAATCTGTATGAAAAAAAAATAGGGAAAACAAAAGTTTTGAAAATCATATATTTTAATCGATAACGAAACAAGTCAGTTAAGTCAGAGACTGACTCGGAAAACGTTTATTATGTTTCTAACTGGAATGATCAACAAAACAATTTGGTTTGATTTGTTTGAAGTTAAACACAAAGTTACAAAATAGGCTATTTCTGCTATGTCCGTCACGAATATCAAAACTCGGTTTCCAGCTATGTAGTCCGCAGACATAGCGATGTGCCAATAGGAAGGAAACAAAATAATTGGTGGAACCGTCGGAGCTAATTTAATAGGTTAAATTTTGCCAAGCCTATCTCAACACAGAAACAAACGTATCTAAAACAAAGAAAAGAGGCTCATTTAAACACAGAAACCTGATAAACCCTAATATGTCAGTTAAACTTTACAGAGAGTGATTATCAGTAAATATTTTAAGAGTAAATAATTATGTAAGATAACATACACATATTGATATTAAGAATATTATATATATTATTTTGTTGTTTGGACTCACAGAGGACAAGTAAAATCAGGTGCTGTTACAAGTAAAACGGATAAACGTTTCCACCAATCAGTATTTGACAGACGCGAGAAAAACTGTGCTAGCCCTACCTAGGCCTATAAAACGTCAGTAACAAATACACATTTAAATGTGAAGAAAGTTATTCGTTGTCATTACTTTCATTCAATTGCTACAATTATTTTGTTTTATTAAGTAATTAAAACAAAATATCAGCAGTACATTGAGACTATGCTTCAAAATAACCAACAAAAAGTTAACAATTTTATTAACATCCAACAGCCAAACTTCCCAGGAAAAATAAAAAATCTATATTTTCCAAAAACACCTAAAACATCTTAAACAATTTTTTCAAAGAATTTTCTCACAAAACCATCAACATAATTTCACAAAACAGAAATCTGAAGAAACAATCTTACAAAAATAGACATTAATTACATTAAAACCCTAAAACAAGACAGAAACATAAAAATTCTAAAAGCAGATAAAGGTAACACTATAGTAATAATGAACACGAATGAATACATACAAAAAATGAACAACATCCTATCAGACACGAACAAATTTAAACCAATACACACAAATCCAACAAAGACACATGAGACGCAACTAAACAAATTACTACTACAAATGAAAAAGGCCAACACAATTTCACAAACACTTTATTCCTACCTACGTAAAACCGACTCACGCACACCGCAAATATATGGCATCCTCAAACCTCATAAACCAGATTGTCCATTACGACCAATAATGTACACATATGAATCGTTTGAATACAATCTTGGTAAATACATAGCATGGGCATTCTCCAAATATGTAACATCAGCCAGCTCATTCATCAAAGACTCTTTTAATTTCAATCACATTAACTCTATACATCCCAACATTAACTTCACATGTGAACAGGAATAAAGCAATCAAATATCATTTCTTAACCTCAAAATTACAAGAACCGACACACAATTCAAAACCGAAATCCACCAAAAAATTACCCATACTGGACTATACATTCCTTGGGACTCAGCACATGAAACAAAACAAAAACTCAACATACTAAGAAACCAGATAAACACAGCCATAAAACTATGCTCACCAGATAAAATTAACGATGAATTAGACAAAATAAAACAATACTTCATCAACATTAATAAGTTTCCTCCACAAACCGTAAAAAACATTATACGCACACACTTAGACAGAAAGCAAAATCAACCAACAAAGTAAATATATCTCACGAATCAAAAAATTACGAAACCATATACTGCTGTATACCATATATTCCCGACATTAGCTGAAAAATAACCAACATTTGGCACAAACTGGTAAGAAAATATGACATTCTAGTTAATACTAAATTTATTCAAAAATCAGGCACAAGACTGAGGTTTTGTAAAAACTACACTGACAAACACCACACCAACATTATTTATAAAATACAATGTGATAACTGCCACGACTTCTATATTGGATAAACAAGTAGAAAAATGGAAACCAGATTTAAAGAACATGAAAAGTCACCTTCACACGTTTTCGAACACTGCAAGTAAAATAAACACAATATAATCATAGAAAACACTCAAATAATAAATAAAGAAACGTAAACAAACGTAAAGTTAAAGAAGCCTTACTTATACAACAACTTAAACACAAAATAAACTAATACAAAGGAACACCTTTATACCTATATAAATAATAATAGAATAAATAATATAAAATTATATATTCAAATATCTGACACCGCCCTCTACATTCCGACACTCAATCACACACCCCTTCCAAACATGTGGTCAGCTTCCGGTCAGTTACCTCTTTCTTTTTTGTGAACCTTACGATAACCGAAGAAGGTCGAAACGTTGTTCGCTCCTCTACGTAAAATATTTTCTCAACCCAAACGAGTCGTTTTTACATATATATCTTGCCTCTTCCTTCACCTCCTTAGCCATCAAAACTCTGGCAAAGTGATCACCTCTTTTTCTCGAGCTCATTGTCTCTATAACTATAATCATCCTTCTGTACTGATGGAACACGAACTCGCCTTTCATTGGTCTGGCAATACATTGGCTGAACCTGTTGATATGAGATGCTTCACCATCTATATCTTGCTTCTCTTGTTATTTTTCTGATTGCTTTTAACCGGATCTGGCAAGAAAATGTTTTTCCTGATGCCTGGCATCAGGCTATTGTCCTACCTTTCTCTAAACGTGGGAATGATTCCAAGACTCCTTCAAACTACCATCCAATTGCTTTGACGAGCTGTCTCTGTCAGACTTTAGAGAGGATGGTTAATGCTCGTCTTGTTTGGTTCCTCGAATCAAACAACCTTCTCTCGTCCACTCAGTGTGGGTTCTTATGACAGCACTCCATCATGGACCACCTGATTCAACTTGAAACATCAATCAGAGAAGCCTTTCTCAAACGACAACATCTTGTATCAATATTATTTGACATTGTGAAGGCTTATGACATAACATGGAGGTATGGCATTTTGTGAGACCTCCATATGTATGAGTTACGTGGCCATTTGCTAGTTTTTATTGAAATCTTGTCAATGGACAGGAAATTCCAAGTTCGTGTGGGTTCGACATTTTCCCCTTTCTTTTCTACAGGAACTTGGAGTCCCTCCGGGCTGTGTTTTGAGTGTCACACTTTTTGGTATAAAGACTAACACTATCACCGAACAACTCTCTCTTACTGTTGCAAACGGGCTCCACGTCGACGACTTTCACATTTCATGTCAGTCGTCGAACGTAAGGTCTACGGAGTGGCAACTATAGACTCCCCTTAGTGGCTTACTGAATTGGGCCACAGAAACGGCTTTAAATTTTCTCTCTCTAAAACCGTTTACATATACTTTTGCCGCCAACGTGGTATTCACTTTGATTCTGAACTCCGAATCAGTGAAGTTGTGCTGCTTATAGTCCCTGGAACAAAATTCTTGGGGCTTATCTTTGATCGCAAACTGACTTTCATGCCCCACATTCAGCAGCAACGGGTCAAATGTACAAAAGGACTGAACATCCACTGTGTCCAACCACTTGGGGAGCAGATCGAAGTTTTTTGCTAAAGATGTATCGTGTTTTTATTCGATCGAAACTCGACCCCATTCATCATCAAGGACTTTAGTTCTCCACTGGGGTTTTTTTGCACTTCCCAGTTCAGAGCTTATACATAGAATCTCAGGAAACTTTTTTGCACCACTGTCGTTTGCAGGTGTCTTTACTATATGCTTTGAAACTTCGTTCTTTATCAAAGCATCCCCCTTGGGTTGCGTTTTCCTTCCTCGGCGGGTCATATTTTTTCGGAACAGACGGTCTGTCATTGCTCCTTTGGGCCTACGTATCCAGGCACATGGTTTTTACAGTTCCAAATTGTGACATATCTTTAAGTCATCTGAAAAAAGCAGACACTCCTTATTAGATCGTCTGTTATTTGGTGAACGTCTTTCAAACCATCCTTCCATTCCTGTTTATACAGATGGTTCAAAATCAGATGGCTACGTGTGCTCTGCCATGGTTTGTTGTGGTTTGGTGGTTGCGCACAGAATCCCTTCTACATCTTCTGTGTTCACTGCTGAACTGTACGCCAAATATCTTGCCCTGGATCACATGGAAGCTAAGCAGTAGTTAAACTGCACTATTTATACTGACTTTCTTTGTTCTCAACTGGCCCTGAAATCGCTTCACGTTAGTTCACACTTATATTCAAAAGTGACTGTCTCATTTCGCAATGACATCTACTTCCATCCAGTTTTTCTGGATACCAGACCACGTTGGTACTCGCGGGAACGAGGTCGCCGACACTGTAGCTTAATCTATCTGACACTGTCACTACTGCACCTGTTTTGTACATGAGCTATGGACCTATATTGAAGACTTGACTCCTTGCCAAATACAACCGCATTATGGAGTTTGGCCGTCTTACTACCCTAAGGATCGGAAAGAGGAAGACCACACATTGGTCACAGTTTTTAACTCGTTGTTTTCTTTTATCTGGAACTGATGCACCAGTATGTTGTGTGTGTAACACTCAGGTCACAATGAGCCACATTTTACTGTCTTACTGTTGTTTCGACTCTCAACGACAGCACCATTTTAAACATGTTCTGTCCCAAGTTTTATCCAAACATTGGTGTCATTGGCAATGGTAACACTGCTTACCTTAGAAATATTTGTAATTTTTTAAAGGTCATTAATCATTTTTATTTTTATGCTATTAAAGTTATTAATTTATAAATTAGACCTTTTTTAATGTGATCCCCTTTTAAGAATTAAAAAACGTGTACTTCGATTTGAAATTAGAAAATAGTCGTAACGTCAAATAACTCGAAACCAGAACTGAAGACGTCAACTGGCGAATTATAATAATTCCAGTTATGTTATAGAAAGTTTTCTACCGCTTACATTGCCCCCTAATGGCTCAGCGGCAGGTCTGCGGACTTACACGCTAAAATCTCGGTTTCAATACCCATGGTGGGCAGAGCACAGAGAGCCCATTTTGTAGCTTTGTGCTTAATTCAAAACAACAACAACAACTTGTATTACTGTACTGTTTATCTTACCACTAGATCTGATTTATATAAACCAATATTTGTAATAACCGTCATCATAAACTTTATTGATGTTTATATATTAAAATATATTTCTATTAAGAAAGAAAACTGTATCAATCGTGTTGACAGTTAACTTCTAAATTAAAATACAAATCTCTACTATTGGAGATGATAATACGTAATAAATAGGAGTCTCGTCCGAGATAAATACGTAACATTTAATTTCTGTTGTGCAAACTGGAGCACTAAAGACATATTAATGCTAGAAATAAACGACCATATAACACCAAAATGGTGTTTTTATTTATTTAAACACTCAACGTTTCACTTTATGGTTTCTTCAAAAACTAAAATATAAACCGAAACTGACAGTACAAAACTTCAAATGTTGTTACATGAAAATGTTATTTTATAAAACCTCTCACTGACAATAAAATAAAATCATAATCTGGAAACCTAAACTACCGATTAAAGTTCAGTCAGATCCAACGCTAAAATATTATTTAGACCATTCGAAGCTTTGTACTGTTTAGCGAGCGATCCAGCAAAACTGCCAGACAATAGTTTTATAACATGAAAACAAGCATAGTTTCAAATATACGTCAAAACGGCTCGTTTGGAATGAGAAAATATTTTACGTAGAAGAGCGAACAACGTTTCGACCTTCTTAGGTCATCGTCAGGTTCACAAAAAAGAAAGAAGTAACTGACCGGAAGCTGACCACATGTTTGAAAGGAGTTGCGTGATTGAGTGTCGGAATGTAGAGGGCGGTGTCAGATGTTTGAATATATAATTTTATATTATTTATTCTATTATTATTTATATAGGTATAAAGGTGTTCCTTTGTTTTGGTTTATTTTTGGTTTAAGTTGTTGTATAAGTAAGGCTTCTTTAATTTTGCGTTTGTTTCTTTATTTAGTATTTGAGTGTTTTCTATAATTATATTGTGTTTATTTTACTTGCAGTGTTCAAAAACGTGTGAAGGTGACATTTTATGTTCTTTGAATCTGGTTTCCATTTTTCTACTTGTTTCTCCAGCACAGAAATCATGACAGTTACCACATTGTATTTTATAAATAATGTTGGTGTGGTGTTTGTCAGTGTAGTTTTTACATAGTATAGACATTAATTTTGTGCCTGGTTTTTGAATAATTTGGTATTAACTGGAATGTCATATTTTCTTACCAGTTTGTGCCAAATGTTGGTTATTTTTCTGCTGATGTCGGGAATATATGGTATACAGCAGTATATGGTTTCGTGAGGTTTTGATTCGTGAGATATATTTACTTTTGATGGTTGATTTTGCTTTCTTTCTAGGTGTCTGCGTATAATGTTTTCTACGGTTTTTGGAGGAAACTTATTGATGTTGATGAAGTATTGTTTTATTTTATTTAATTCATCGTTAATGTGCTGAGTCCCAAGGAATGTATAGTCCAGTGTGGGTGATTTTTCGGTGTTTTTCTGTTTTTAATTGTGCGTCGGTTCTTATAATTTTGAGGTTAAGAAATGATATTTGATTGCTTTATTCCTGTTCACATGTGAAGTTAATGTTGGGATGTATAGAGTTAATGTGAGTGAAAAAGTTAAGTATGTGTTCTGTAGATTCGAATCCCGCAACCGTGTCATCTACATATCTATACCAGTATAGTGGTGGATGTAATGCTGTATTAATTGCTTGTGTTTCAATTTGTGTCATAAAAATATTGGCTATAACTGGTGATACTGGGTTGCCCATGCTTAGGCCATTTGTTTGTATATAGTTTTGGTTGTTGAACATGACGTTTGTCTTTATCGTGGTGAATTTTATGAAGGTTGCTAACTGGTTACTGGGAATGTCTATATATGGGTTAAGGTCTGTGATATAGAGTTCTAAGGCTATCTTGCAGGCTTCAGTGGTTGGAACTTCTGTAAAGAGGGATATAACATCGAAACTGGCCATGATGGCTTTATGATTAAATTGATTTAGATTAGACTTGAAGTTAAAAGAGTCTTTGATGAATGAGCTGGCTGATGTTACATATTTGGAGAATGGCCATACTATGTATTTACTGACATTATTATTTAACGATTCATATGTGAACATTATTGTTCGTAATGGACAATCTGGTTTATGAGGTTTGGTGATGCCATATATTTGTGGTGTGCGTGAGTCGGTTTTAGGTAGGTAGGAATAAAGTGTTTGTGAAATCGTGTTAATTTTTTTCATTTTTAGTTGCATTTTGTTTAGTTGTGTTTCGTGTGTTTTTGTTAGATTTGTGTGTATTGGTTTGAAAAATAACCAAATAAACACATAACCATAGAAAACACTCAAATACTAAAGAAAGAAACGCAAAATTAAAGAAACCTTACTTACACAACAACTTAAACCCAAAATAAACCAATACAAAGGAACACCTTTATACCTATGTAAAATAATAAAATAAATAATATAAATTTATGTAATCAAACATCTAAGCACGCCCTCTACATTGCGACTCTCATTCACACAACCACTTTCAAACATGTGGTCAGCTTCCGGTCAGTTGCCTCTTTCTTTCTTTGTGAACCTGACGATGACCAAAGAAGTTCGAAACGTTGTTCGCTCTTCTTTATAAAATATTTTCTGAAGGATGATAGAAAGCAATCAGTGTTTTGATGTCATACAGAATAGAAACCTCGACAGTTCTTCCATCAAGGTGGCCATCTTTATTTATGTGTAGGCCGCATCTTTGTTCTTCACTGTCTTTATTCGAAGGAGGTTTATCGACCTCCATAGATCCTATCCTGGATCTATTGGGAGGTCTGTATTGTTGGAAGAAGATTCCAGTGACTGAGGATGTAAACAAATGATCGTTTTGCATCTGGGGATGAAAGATGAAGATGTATCCGAGAAAATGCCTGTACTCAGAACCAAAGGACCTTGTGGTTTGTTGGGATGTAATGAAGGGACAGAGATGGGTGTCGAAGTTGATTCATCAACCTTTCTAACCATGAAGGTCCAAAGATTTTTCATTGATTTGAAGAAAGATTCTTTTGGAGGCAGAGAAATCTGTCTGCACTTTCACTGTATTAATGCAACGAAGTGCAGCACCATAAGACCGAGATGAAGTGGTGGACAGCAGCTTTCGAATCTCAGGATAAGTAATGTTGTGAATCATTTTCAGACGCTGCACCTCTTTTTCTTCCAACCATTTGGGGCTAGAACGAAAGTAGGGCGGGTGAGAACCATTACAACTAACACAATATGGGTCCGTTTCACACTCATAGGCATCATGGTCCTGGCCACCACACCGAGCACATGTCAGGGAAACACGACATGACGTTTTCGAGTGATCGAACCGCTGACACTGGAAAAAATCTGAGAGGGTTTGAAATGTATGGCCATACCCTGCAATTAAGATACCCTCCTTGATGGTGGCAGATGGATGTGGTGATGTAAATGTCAGAATGATGACATTGGTCACCACCATAATTCCATCTTTGCGAGTGGAGAAATTCCTTAGATGGAGAAACCAGCGAGAATCTCCGACTCTGGAATGTTCTTCAAATCCCTCTCAACAATAACTCATCGTGATGTATTCAAAGTAGCATGAGGTGTATCCCCAATCACCTTTGAATGCTAGAGGAGCTCACTGTCTTGAGATGTGCATGTTTCTACCAATATGTCATCAGATCGAAGCTTCTTTACAAGTCCCTCTAGTCCCTTCTGAATGGAAAAGGGAGGCATTTGCACTAAAGATTTGTCTGAAAGAGAATGTCGTATAGGAACATGAGGTACAACAGGTGGTACAGATGTTGAAAATTGCTGCTTAGAATCTTCAAAACGTCGTCGTTTACCTATGGACTGTTTTTTACTCTTTTATTTAGGTCTTTATTTGGAGAATCCATAATAATAAGGGAATATTTCGGTGCCCACTGACTCACCCACCATGGGGCCCTACGAGGGGACACCCTACAATGTCAAACAAGGACACTGCAGCAATCTATAAACGTTCCTGGTCAAATTCAGCAGTTTCTGACTAATAAGCTTTTGTCTCACTTGCTTTCCAACGCTTATAGTACACTGACTGTACAGATCAATGATATTGTTTATCTATCTCTTGGCGTATCGATTCATATGCAAATTAGGCGATATTTTCGAACCTTATTCAAACACATTGAATATTTCGAACAATATTCAAATATATGCCGGTATTTACGTTGATTCTTACTCTCGAGAATCGTCTAGAAAATTAAAGAACAAGCTGGACTTGTGCAAAAGACATCCAACAACATATGTCACGTGCATCAAACTGAAACAAACATATATATTAAAATAAATGTATAGGAGTGAATCGGTTACAAATAATAGTCTGACAATGTATTGTCACAAATAATTTGTTTCTATGTTCATCCAACCGGTTTTCCTGTTCGTTTTCTTTAGCTCCAATGATGAGACAGCATCTATACGTGAAGAATATTCACTTCAAACTTTAACTTAGTAGTAAATAAAACATTTTCTACAAGCACTTCCTGTTCTATTCAATTCAGACAATACAGATAACGAAATGTTAGAAGACACAAGGATGTTAAACTGTTATTACCAGCCATTAACAGTGCCAATAAAATATTTAAAAGGCTATGTTTTTATGCCAAAAACTTATCTATAACCAAATGAAAGACACGCGTAATCGTTAATTCATGATTATTAGTTGGTTCGCGAAATTAAAAAAAATAACAAAATTATTTTCGAGAATTATTTTTCATTTCATATGAGTTTATCATCCTACGGACGTGGAAGGTAAATTTTATGACACTTTATATCAGTAATAAATAACCTTCTTCCATCATGCTACAGAGGAAAAGCTTCGGGCCTCTGCATTCAGTTTTCTTATCTGTGAATAATTTTCAACAAGTTATGCACCCTTTAAACGTTAACTTTGGCTTCAACTGTGTTTAAAGGAACAGAGCCATTCTTAAGATAAGCTTCACTCGTGTTTCTATCGAAGTCATTCTGGTCTTTACTATCCGGCTGGAAAGTTTTCTTAACTACTCTCTCCAGGAAGTAAGTTCCTCACTTGTTTACTTTTCATGAACTACTTCCGCCTCTCACTTCACGCTGTTCAGCAACTATTTCCGCATCACACCTGAGGATAGTTTCTATATAACACCTCCGTTGAAACTACTAAGCTAGTTTCTTGCTAACAAGGTTTTAAAAAGTGACATTAACCCTTATAAAGAATGAGGGTTTCGCTTTATTCGCCAATCAGATTCGCGGTTTTACGTTTCCAACGGAGCTTCGCCCAGTTTTTTTTTTTATTGAAACGCAACTGGTGATATATTTCGAGAATGTTAAAATTATGAAAAGCCAGAAGTTATTAATAAACAGATGTCACTACTGGAATTTGCTGTTCGACGTATTACTGCGGTGACCTCACATAAAGTCCATTTTTCTCGGGCAATAAAAGTATACTTTTATTATCAAAGCTTGCTTCTCAACTTAAAATAAACTAACAAGAAATATAAACTGAAGTAAACTTTTATTTATAAAGGTAAAATGTCACCGAAATTTATAAGAACTGAAAACAGGCAAAATAACTGTATCTTAAAACATTAGGTCCAGGAACTGAAAACAGACCAAATAACTATATCTTGAAAAATTAGGTCCAGGAACTGAAAACAGACCAAATAACTGTATCTTAAAACATTAGATCCACAAGGAACTGAAAACAGACAAAATAACTGTATCTTGAAACATTAGATCCACAAGGAACTGAAAACAGACAAAATAACTGTATCTTGAAACATTAGATCCACAAGGAACTGAAAACAGACAAAATAACTGTATCTTGAAACATTAGATCCACAAGGAACTGAAAACAGACAAAATAGCAATATCTTGAAACATTAGATCCACAAGGAACTGAAAGCAGACAAAATAACTATCGTAAAGCATTAGATTCATGAAATGAAAACTGTTTTGGAAAACACAGAACATAAAATGCTAGTTATTACAAATTCATTTTAAACTTAAAGCGAAGTGCAACCAATAGGTGATATGATAAAATTGTCATGTTTTTTGACGAGCAATGTTGGCTGATAAGTCAAATAAAATAATACAACAAACAGTCGAAAACACTTTTTTACAACAAAAATGGCCCAAACAGAGTATTGTAATTAGTGTGAAAGCACTTTCTACAACGGAAAGGGCCCAGACAAAGCATTGTAATTAGTGTGAAAACACTTTCTACAACGGGAAGGGCCCAAACAGAGCATTGTAATTAGTGTGAAAACACTTTCTACAAAGGGAAGGGCTCAAGCAGAGCATTGTAATTAGTGTGAAAACACTTTCTACAACGGGAAGGGCCCAAACAGAGCATTGTAATTAGTGTGAAAACACTTTCTACAAAGGGAAGGGCCAAAACAGAGCATTGTAATTAGTTTTGTTTGTTTTGGAATTTCGCACAAAGCTACTCGAGGGCTATTTGTGCTAGCCGTCCCTAAATTAGCAGTGTAAGACTAGAGGGAAGGCAGCTAGTCATCCCCACCCACCGCCAACTCTTGGGCTACTCTTTTACCAACGAAAAGTGGGATTGACCGTAACATTATACACCCCCACGGCTGGGAGGGCGAGCATGTTTGGCGCAACTCAGGCGCGAACCCGCGACCCTCAGATTACGAAGCGCACGCCTTAACGCGCCAGGCCATGCCAGTGAAACACTTACTACTACGGAAAGGGCCAAAACAGAGCATTGTAATTAGTGTGTTGACCTATGTTGATTTAAAGTTCGTTACCTTTGGAGGTGAGAATATTGTAAGAGTGACAGTCAAATCCCATTCTTCGGTCAGAGAACAGTGAATTTTCCGTGCGTATCTTCTGGAATATAAAATCAAACTCAGGGCGGATAGCCTTTTACTTTACTTTCCTTAAAGATTTTGAAACGTGCAACCTGAGATAGAAGATTCGCAACAAACACAACGTTGAAAATAAAAGAAATGATTAATTATTATACAAACAAAAATTATCTTATTGAATAGATGTTTAAAATAAATTTAACAGACTACAAAACAATTTGGATAAAGCACATTAAAATGGATTTAATTTACAATATTTGGGAATGATGTGACAACAAAGGAAAACATTTAAAACAAAGTTTTTATTAATAAGATATTTATATTTCCAAACTTTTAGTGAACGCTAAATTCATCAAACTAATTTTTTAAAGTAGATAACGTTCATTTTATCAACCTCGAGCAGCTGGGAATAACTTTAACAGAAAGTTTAGAAATCACGTATAACCAGGAGAACCAGCGAGACGAAACAGAATGATTTATCACGATGACAATATAATGTACCAACTACAAAAACTTTATTTTTGAAAAAGAGTTTTTGGCTAGAATAATGTTTCAACTGGAACACTTGGCTTGAATAGTGTGAGTTAAAACACTTGATTTGTAACAATCTCAATTGGAACACTTGGCTTGAGTAATGTGAGCGAGAACACTTGGTTTGTAATAGTTTCAACTGGAACACTTGGCTTGAATAGTGTGAGTTAAAACACTTGATTTGTAACAATCTCAATTGGAACACTTGGCTTGAGTTATGTGAGCTTTAACACTTGGTTGGAATAATATGAGTTAAAACACTTGGTTTTTAATGATGTCAATTAAAAAATTTGTCTTGAATAATGTGTGTTGGAACGATTGGTTTGTAATAATTTCAATTAGAACACTTGGCTTCAATACTGTGAGTTTTGTATTATTCTCATTTAGAACACTTAGTTTCAATAATGTGAGTTAAAACACTTGATTTGTAATTATTTCACTTTGAATACTTGGCTTGAATAACGTGAGCTAGAACACTTTGTAGTAATCTCAACAAAACACTTTTCTTGAATATTTTATTTTTGTAATATTCTCATTTAGAACACTTGGCTTGAATAATGTGAGTTAGAACACTTCGTTTGTAATAATCTCAGTTTGAACACTTGCTTTGTAATAACGTCAGAACATTTGGTTTCATGTCAATTAGAACAGTTGGCTTGAATAATGTGAGTCAGAACACTTGTTTTGTAATAATCTCTATTGGAACACTTGGCTTAAATAATGTGAGTTAGAACTTTTGGGTTGTAATAATATCAATTAGAACACTTGACTTGAATACTATGACTTAGAACAACTGTTTTGTAACAGTATCCTTTAGACCACTTGACTTGAATAATGTGAGTTGGAACTATTCGTTTGTAATAGTATCATTTAGACTACTTGGTTTGAATACTGTGAGTTAGAACACTTGGTTTGTTATATCATTGTAGGATACTTAGCTTGAATAATGTCATTTACAGGACTTAATTAGTATCCACATCATTTAGAACACTTGGCTAATAACAATATAAAAACACTTGGCTTGCAGTGACGTCGAGCACTTGGTTGTAACAATATCAGACCACCTTGCTTTGTAGCAATGTCTTAAAACTTGGTTTCTAATAATATTAAAACACCTAGCCAGCAATTACATCAGATCATTTGGTTTGTAGCAACGTGAGAAAAGTGTTTGGCTGGTAATATTTTCACTTATAACATCTGGTTTTCAACAGAGTCAGTTATTTTCTTTAAGTAAAAATCAGCGAGATGTTTTTATTGTTCAACGCAGATCCATTATTGTAGACACTAATATCATAATTGAATATCTCAAGTTCCAACACATAGCTTTTGATGAATGGAAACACGTCCAGTACTGATACAAAAATTTCCTAATGTGCCACGAAAATAGTTAAATCAAATATACTAAAAACTTTCGGGACCAGAACAGACAAAGACAGCTGTCTGGTTATAGTAAGCACTGTGAACTCTGATTCATCTCACAGACTCTGTAACATTAATTAATATCGTACAGAGCACCAGTGACGTAGCTTCAAGTGCTAAATGTTTAATTTTTTTTGAAAGAAAACTTAATTACACTATGTAACGAATTTTGTTCCTGGATTTGTTATTTCTTATTTGCTTATATTGTAAAAATACAGAAAATGGTCATTATTCCCTTCAAACGTTGCTTTTGTGACCCAGGAAATGAAATTTAGAAATTAATCTATTTTCTATGTAAAAATGGGCAAATTTGCACATTTTCACATACATAAGGTCTGAATAAAACAACATGTGAATCAAGATTTACATGTATTTATACTAAAGTTATACAAATATGAACAAAAATGTTTAAAAGTGAGTAGTTTTACGAGATTTGCAACTGTAATGTAAATCACTTTCACGTATCAGCCCCCAAATATAGTCTCCCATCATGTTTTCATTATACGCTCCTGGGTAGCGGCTTTCAAAGTCCAGTATACCTTGATGGAAACCCTCTCCTTGCTCCTCTGAGTATGCTGCCATGTTCTTCTTGAATTTAACAAGATGAGCGTCAAAGATATGGACTTTCAGGGACAACCCGTAGTTCTTTGCCAGAACCTCAGCAAGCAGTTCCACATAATTTTTGGGTTTGTGATTGCCCAAGAAGCCCCGAACCACTGCGACAAAGCTGTGCAAGCTTTCTTTCCGTCATACTGAGTTTCTTGGAGAATTCTGTGCACTCCACGATCTTCTTTATTTGTGGTCCAACGAAGACACCAGCTTTGACCTTTGCCTTGGACAGCTTAGGGAAGAAGCCTTGAAGGTACTTGAAGGCTGTAGACTCCTTATCAAGAGTTATGACAAACTGTTCCATGAAACCCAATTGTGTTGTGTTCAGTGCTTTCTGTTGTAGTGCGTTGCGGTGTCCCTGCTGTCCCAAAGGCAAAGATAACAGGGACACTTTATAAAGCCTCCTTGGAGACCCATCAGGAATGCCACAATTTTGAAGTCTCTGATAACCTCCCATCCATACTCATCATACTTAAAGGCTTCTAGCAAGGTCTTGACGCTGTTGTGTTCCTCTTTGAGGTGCACCAAATGAGCCATAGGAAGAGAAGGATACCTATTCCAGTTATGGGGCAGATCAGCTTTGAAACTTCTGGATGTGTCTGGAGAATGTTTCCAGCTTCTTGATGCCATCTATGATAAAATCAGATAGGTTTATGTGCTCACAAAGACAGCTAGAGTTAAACTGAAGTGGTGAGCCCCTTTTTAAATATTACTATAGAAAGTTCTGGAAAATTCTAAAAGGTTCTTCAAAATTCTTGTAAGTTCGAGAAAATTCTCTATCAGCTACTCGCACTGAATCCACCTGGAATGTTCTGGAAAATGGGTAAATTTTAAAATTTCATTGCCCAGATCACAAAAGCAAAGTTCGAAGAGAAAAATAGGTCTTTTTCATTTACTTTAGAAATAAGCAATTGGGAAATAACACTTTCTGCCCAAGAACAAAAAAAAGTAAAAATTTTGTTACATAGTGTTATCAGTACGATGAAAGCGCGCCAAGTGGAGTCACGTTGATTATAAAACTATAATAAAATACATTCGTATTTTCTCCAGACGGCGATCCGGCATGCACAGGTGGTTAGAACACTCGATTCGTAATGTTTGTCACACCAAACATGCTCGCCCTTTCAGCCGTGGAGGCGTTATAATGCTACGGGTAATCCCACTATTGGTTGGTAGGTGCTGATGAGATTGTAAACACCATCGTTATTTTGAGGATACTTATCAAACACTTCATATTCTAAATAAACCAATTTGAAAAATTGGTTCATTCGTGAGGGATGGAATAAGGGCGCAAATAGTGAGAAGAACCATTTTAATAAACCAGAAAAACAGAGATAATATTGAGGAAAGTATGTGGAAAATGTGAAATCACTGTATAAGATGTAGGCGTGGCCTCGTAGTGCCGAGCTTTGATTGGAAGATTCAAAGTTCGAGTTTATCATACGTCTCTGAATATCTTCCTCTGTAAGTGCGTCAACAAAATTATTTTCAATTCTGCTAAATATGGTCAAATAGGAAGCCAGTCTTGCTAACTAAATGTTTTCCTGGTAAATAACAAAAAACTAAAAACCTTTCACCACTGGACTTTGGAGTTTATGACCTGGCTGTTTAGCCCTCATATGACATAAGATGTCTTTCAAATTTTAAAACACTAAAGAACAGGAATTTATTTGACTTATGTCAAAACTACAGTGGCTTTTTACTTACTTTAAAACTAGCCAGAGAGGAGACAATTCACGTGCTGCAGCCATTACTATTTCTTAAACTATTCTTCCTATCACAACAAATAGTGGGATTTTCCGAAACATATAACGACCATAAAGCTGCAAACGACGAGATTGTTCGATTGCGAGACTCTCGAATTGTAAGGCGCTGTAATAACAAATAGAACGTGTGCCATAATTAAAACAATGTGAATCTTTATTAAATTCATAAAAATCTAAGCAAAGAAGGTGTTATAACCACAACTTATTGCTCATCTGTTGAATATTTATATAGTCCCCGTGTTTTGTTGAATATTAATATAGTCCCTCCGAGTTTTGTTGAATATTAATATAGTCCCTCCGAGTTTTGTTGAATATTAATATAGTCCCTCCGAGTTTTGTGGAAATATTTATATAGTCCCTCCGAGTTTTGTTGAATATTAATATAGTCCCCCGTGTTTTGTTGAATATTAATATAGTCCCTCCGAGTTTTGTTGAATATTAATATAGTCCCCCGTGTTTTGTTGAATATTAATATAGTCCCTCCGAGTTTTATTGAATATTAATATAGTCCCTCCGAGTTTTGTTGAATATTAATATAGTCCCTCCGAGTTTTGTGGAAATATTTATATAGTCCCTCCGAGTTTTGTTGAATATTAATATAGTCCCCCGTGTTTTGTTGAATATTAATATAGTCCCTCCGAGTTTTGTTGAATATTAATATAGTCCCTCCGAGTTTTGTGGAAATATTTATATAGTCCCTCCGAGTTTTGTTGAATATTAATATAGTCCCCCGTGTTTTGTTGAATATCAATATAGTCCCCCGTGTTTTGTTGAATATTAATATAGTCCCCCGTGTTTTGTTGAATATTTATATAGTCCCCCTTGTTTTGTTGAATATTAATATAGTCCCTCCGAGTTTTGTGGAAATATTTATATAGTCCCTCCGAGTTTTGTTGAATATTTATATAGTCCCTCCAAGTTTTGTTGAATATTTATATAGTCCCCCTTGTTTTGTTGAATATTTATATAGTCCCCCGTGTTTTGTTGAATATTAATATAGTTCCCCCGTGTTTTGTTGAATATTTATATAGTCCCCGTGTTTTGTTGAATATTTATGTAGTCCCTCCAAGTTTTGTTGAATATTTATATAGTCCCCCGTGTTTTGTTGAATATTAATATAGCTCCCCCGTGTTTTGTTGAATATTAATATAGTCCCCCGTGTTTTGTTGAATATTAATATAGTTCCCCCGTGTTTTGTTGAATATTTATATAGTCCCCGTGTTTTGTTGAATATTTATGTAGTCCCTTCAAGTATTGTTGAATATTAATATAGTCCCTCCGAGTTTTGTGGAAATATTTATATAGTCCCTCCGAGTTTTGTTGAATATTTATATAGTTCCCCCGTGTTTTGTTGAATATTTATATAGTCCCCGTGTTTTGTTGAATATTTATGTAGTCCCTCCAAGTATTGTTGAATATTAATATAGTCCCCGTGTTTTGTTGAATATTTATATAGTCCCCCGTGTTTTGTTGAATATTTATATAGTCCCCCGTGTTTTGTTGAATATTAATATAGTCCCCCGTGTTTTGTTGAATATTAATATAGTCCCCCGTGTTTTGTTGAATATTTATATAGTCCCCCGTGTTTTGTTGAATATTAATATAGTCCCCCATGTTTTATTAATTTGTTGAATTGTATACGTACAATTCTTCTTGACTTTATTGTTTTGAGCAAAATAGACGACCTATTTCATTGTGGTTAACGCTGCTCTTTAACAACACAGAAAGTTTGTTTGTTTTTTTAATTTCGTGCAAAGCTACATGAGGGCTATCTGCGCTAGTCGTCCCATATTTAGCAGTATAAGACTAGAGTGAAAGCAGCTACTCATCACTACCCACCGCCAACGCTTGGGCTACTCTTTTACCAATGAATAGTGGGATTGACCGTACTATCAAAACACCCCCACGGCTGAAAGGGGAGCATGTTTGATGTGAGGTTGATTCGAACTTGCGACCCTCGGGTTACGAGTCGAGTACCATAACCACGAGGCCATGGCGGGCCTAACACAACTTAAAGTCACGAGATTCGTGCAACTGGCAACGAGTTATTCTCAACTAAATAGAAGCAGCTTCTGTCAGTGTTGTGACTCCTCTAGAGTGAAATGTGTTTTGAGGGACGTTTCGAACCTTGGGCCTCCCGATCCCCAATTTGTCGAACCAACTATCATGCCACGCTCAGCGCAAGTACAAAATAAATAGTTAAAATCATTGTAGCAGAGGAATGAATTAAGTGACTAACATTTTGAACGTAGGCGATTTAGTTTGACCGAAGCTTAATCAACATATTTTTTTCTTAGAGGAAATTTGACTATTATTTGTATTTTAATATTTGTTGAATATTACGAATATGTGGTTTACCTTTTAAAACGCAGATATCGCCACGTATAGAAAACTGTTAAAATCTTGCCAAAAACAAAATACGCGGCAAGAACGTCTTTTACTAAAATAATAATAAAAAACAGAAAAGTTCAAGACAAATGTACAGACTTGTCACTTCTGAATATCCGTCGCTAACATTTGATACAGATGAACAAAACCAACTTCTTAAAAGAATGCTTTTCATGTTAGATAATTATAATTGTTTCTACAGTAATTATGAGGCCTTTTATTGCAAGCAGCCCCTTCTTACAAATGGCTGCCCCTTCGACACACAAGCGTTCTCACAAAACGCGTGATCGTTTTAACAAGAATGAATTTATTAACAAGGTTGATAAATTTCGACTGAGTCATTCCTCTAAACCTACATACACAATAAGAAGGGGTAACCGTAATCTTTGTTTTCAAGCTAAGACTTTCCTGAATTAATTAAATTTGGCAGTTTGTTGAGATTCAATAACTGTTTTCATTGTTTTTATCAAAAAGACTTTGTATTAAATAAAGATCGAGTGTCTCTGGAAGAAAACCAAAGCGAAAAAGCGATTGAATTATCTCATTTTCGTGATTTGAAAGGTGGCGATCTTGTGGTTGAGTTAAAAGCCACCCACAAATGCTTTGCTTTGCAGTTTAAGCGTAATTTCATCAAAACTTATTTTAATGGCTTCACGTTGAATTACATAAGAATTTCAAATTCGATAACAACCAATTTTATTGACGTTACGCATGGATTTGTTCCGTTAATCAAACTCATTACACTATTATCAGGAAATAAATACAATAACTCAGAAACTCATTTTATTATGTATCGTAAAGCAGACACTGTGATGGTTTATTAAACTTCTGTGTTGATGGAACGTCCAGACGCCAATAATAATAAAATTTATTTATAAATTTCTTATCAAATAAGTCGTTCACATCAGCTGTAACACGTTGTAAGTCCACGATTCTGACAAATTATTAAATGTTCTACAAATTTATATTTACATATTAGCACGAGTCCTAGGCACAAATTAAATAGAATAACAAGTTAACAGTATTTACTGTATTAGATATTATACGTATTTTATTGTAAACACAAACGTACAGATCCATATGTGGATCATGGGCTCAAATCCTACCAGCAATCATGCTCGTCATTTCAGATGAACGCGTTATGGCCAATCCCATTAGCGGTTTGTAAAAGATGGCTGACTGCCCTTTCATTTAGTCCATTACTTCAAAATTTGCTTTGCACGAAATTCAAAGCAAGCAACCAACTGTAGTTCGTCAGTTGTTACGTCACAATTCATAGAGGAAGACAACTCGCAGACAAAGAGATCGGGAATATTTTATTGCTAAAAGTACCCAGAAACTCCACTGGAGGACAGCACAATGCATTATATAAATATTTGTTTTGGAATTTCGCACAAAGCTACTCGAGGGCAATCTGTGCTAGCCGTCCCTAATTTAGCAGTGTAAGACTAGAGGGAAGGAAGCTAGTTATCACCCACCGCCAACTCTTGGGCTACTCTTTTACCAACAAATAGTGGGATTGACTGTCACATTAATAACGCCCTCACGGCTGGGAGGGCGAGGATGTTTAGCGCGACGCGGGCGTGAACCCGTGACCCTCAGATTACGTGTCGCACGCCTTAACGCGCTTGGCCGTGCCGTGGCAAAATAAATATTCACATCAAATGTCCAATTTTTTTTTCCCCATTACTTTCGATTGGCCAAGTGATTAAGGCACTCGACTCGTAATCCAAGGGTCACGGGCCTGAATCCCCATCACACCAAAAATGCTTATCCCATGGGGGCATTATAATGTGACAGTCAATCCCAATATTTGTTGGTAAAAGAGTAGCCCAAGAGTTGGTGGTGTTGACTAGCTGCCTTCCCTCTAGTCTTAAACTGCTAAATTAGGGACGGCTAGCGTAGATAGCCCTAGTGTAGCTTTGTGCAAAATTCAAAAATAAACAAACCAACCTTTCCTAGCTCCCTCTGTCTCAGCACTGATGAAAACAAAACAGAGTCACCACCTGGTAACAAGATATTTATTCTAAGTTTAGAAAATAATACACCAAAGTTACACAATGTACACAGATGTGTCATCAATATTACAATTATGTTACCCAATGTGTACAGACGTTTTATCAATAAAGAACACAAATGGACATCTGATACAGTAGGTTTCAGGTCATTGTTGTTTAAACACATAACTTAAACAGTATTTTTCAACATATACCTTTATTAATGCACACGATGACCAATCAACAGATAAAATAATGACATTTGTTAAACATGCTATAATGACATCTCATTAAATGCAGGATACTGTATTAGTCAGATTTGAAAGCTAGTTTTTGAACTAACTCAGTTTTCAGTCTCATTCGCAATTTAAACCAATTAAAGTTTGTTGTCATCTCAAATGTCCCCATTGTTTGCACCATCAGTTTATGACACTTCATACAGTCAGGAGTGTGTGTACAATATAGTATTAGACTGTTATTCGTACAGCAATTCATGTTACTAATGTCCTTATTTAATTAAGCAATACTGCAATGTTAACATTCCATGTAAGAAAGCATCACTAGACAAAACAAATGATCAACCACACGAACAGTGTCTTCTACATGTTTCACTTATTTACAAATTCTCAAATAGTCTTACATAAGAACAATTTATTTCATATTAACTCTTTAGAAAGATTTAAAACACCACCTGAAAACTCAGTTAAATTATTAAAAAAGAACAACTAAATCTATAACAACTGAATAACACACATCTATAGTACAAGATTCGGTTACAGAATAACCCTTTGAGAAAAATTTTTCAAGAATTATTTTTAAAATTTCATTAGATAATAAACAAAGTGCAGATCATGGAAATGTTTTTCTTACAATAGAACAAAACCGTTCTGTGACATTACATATTCTACCTTATTTCTTAACACAGGATGTTATATTTTGAGTAACAGCTAACTTTATTAAATACACCTTACTTTTACAGAATACCTGGTTTTATCTTCTGCAACATAACATGGCACACAAAGGTACTGGTTTTAATAAACTCATGAACATTGAAACATGGTTTTACACATACATGGTAATTTAAGTAACATTTCTAGTAACACCTGATTTTATTACTGTAACATAACATGGTAAACAGTGATAAATTCTAAGTAACACCTGATTTTATTTACTGTAACATAACATGGTGAACAGTGATCAATTCTAACACCTGGTTTTATCTACTGCAACATAACATGGTAAACAGTGATAAATTCTAAGTAACACCTGGTTTTATCTACTGTAACATAACATGGCACAAAATGGTAAATTCTAAGTAGCACCTGGTTTTATCTACTGTAACATAACATGGCAGACAATGCTAAATTCTAAGTAACACCTGGTTTTATCTACTGTAACATAACATGGCACAAAATGGTAAATTCTAAGTAGCACCTGGTTTTATCTACTGTAACATAACATGGCAGACAATGCTAAATTCTAAGTAACACCTGGTTTTATCTACTGTAACATAACATGGCAACAAAATGGGTAAATTCTAAGTTAACCTGGTTTTTATCTTACTGTAACATTAACATGGCACACAAAGGTAAATTCTAAGTAACACCTGATTTTATTTACTGTAAACATAACATGGTACACAGTGATTAATTCTAAGTAACAACCTGGTTTTTATCTACTGTACATCAACATGGCACACAAAGGTTAAAATTATAAGTAACACCTGATTTTTATTTACTGTAACATAACATGGTAACACAGTGATAAATTCTAAGTAACACCTGGTTTTATCTACTGTAACCATAAAATGGCACACCAATGGTAAATTCTACGTCACACCTGGTTTTTAGTACCCCTGCAACATAACATGGCACACAATGGTAATTCTAAGTAACACCTGGGTTTTATCCACTGGCAATCATAACATGGCACACAAGGTAACGTTTTAAGTCACACCTGATTTGATTTACTGTAACATAACATGGTAAACAGTGATACATATCTAGTAACCCCTGATTTGATCTACTGTAACATAACATGTTGAACAGTGATAAATTCTATGTAACACCTGGTTTTATCTACTGTAACATTACATGGCACACAATGATAAATTCTAAGTAAACCTGGTTTTATCTACTGTAACATAACATGGCACACAAAGGTAAATTCTAAGTAACACCTGATTTTATTTACTGTAACATAACATGGTAAACAGTGATAAATTCTAGGTAACACCTGATTTTATTTACTGTAACATAACATGGTAAACAGTGATAAATTCTAGGTAACACCTGATTTTATCTACTGTAACATAACATGTTGAACAGTGATAAATTCTATGTAACACCTGGTTTTATCTACTGTAACATTACATGGCACACAATGCTAAACTCTAAGTAACACCTGGTTTTATCTACTGTAACATAACATGGCACACAATGCTAAACTCTAAGTAACACCTGGTTTTATCTACTGTAACATAACTTGGCACACAGTGATAAATTCTAGTAACACCTGGTTTTATCTACTATAACATAACATGGTGAACAGTGATAAATTCTAGGTAACACCTGATTTTATCTACTGTAACATAACATGTTGAACAGTGATAAATTCTATGTAACACCTGGTTTTATCTACTGCAACATAACATGGCACACAAAGGTAAATTCTAAGTAACACCTGGTTTTATCTACTGTAACATAACATGGCACACAATGCTAAATTCTAAGTAACACCTGGTTTTATCTACTGTAACATAACTTGGCACACAGTGATAAATTCTAGTAACACCTGGTTTTATCTACTGTAACATAACTTGGTAAACAGTAATAAATTCTAAGTAACACCTGGTTTTATCTACTGCAACATAACATGATGAACAGTGATAAATTCTAAGTAACACCTGGTTTTACCTACTGTAACATAATATGGTGAACAGTGATTAATTCTAAGTAACACCTGGTTTTATCTACTGTAACATAATATGGTGAACAGTGATAAATTCTAAGTAACACCTGGTTTTATCTACTGTAACATAATATGGTGAGCAGTGATAAATTCTAAGTAACACCTGGTTTAGTTTAATGACACCATCAAACACAAATAATCAAGTAACTTTCTGTACAAAGACATGCAGGTACTAGAAGTAATAAACATCATTTTTATTTGTAAGAAACAATGCAGTATCTTATGGATACTTGTACGACTCATTACCATCAGTCCTGTTCAACCAAACAAATGTTTGTACGTAATGAGTATGTGTTATTTCGTAATAAATGTATAGGTTTTTCTTTAATACAAGCACCTTCCTCAAGAAAATCCACTTCTATATATAATAAGTACAGAACGTTGTACACCATCTGTCCTGAATTCAGTAGAAGTGTTCTGTGTTTCGATATACAATGATATATTTGTATCTTATCCAAACATTTCACGAAATAACCTTTTACAAAATGTTCAAATAGAATAAATTTACACATTTTAACAACTGGACAATTGAAAATTGACACAGCTATCAGAGAGCATTTGTCAATTTAAAAACAGAAGAATGTAATAACTCAAAGAAAATGCACCACATAAAATTCACTCAAAATTAATAGATTATTTTCACCACTGACTCCACAGATACCAAGGTAACAAAGGGAATGTACAAGATTATACATATCACAAAAATTACTCACTTATGATCAGAAAACTTCACATTAAAAACACGTCTGATAGTGTCTCTTAACTGTTAAAATACATCTTCCACAATCATGAGAGATTTACGAGACGTTAAAAATATGAATTATGCGTTCTTTGTTCAACAAAGAGTAGAGGTCCATGACTAGTTAGATGTATAGAAATTCAGTCAAAAATTATTATTCTTGTCAAAATCTTGTGTATGCAGCAAACAAAGAATGATGAACTTCAATGAATCAACGTGTTCATCATACTGGAGTTAAAGTTTGGTTTCGGGACCCTCTGTTCCATGTCTGATGGAATCTCTCAGACAGCTAAGTTGAAGAGTTAAAGTTTGGTTTCGGGACCCTCTGTTCCATGTCTGATGGAATCTCTCAGACAGCTAAGTTGAAGAGTTAAAGTTTGGTTTCGGGACCCTCTGTTCCATGTCTGATGGAATCTCTCAGACAGCTAAGTTGAAGAGTTAAAGTTTGGTTTCAGGACCCTCTGTTCCATGTCTGAAGGAATCTCTCAGACAGCTAAGTTAAAGAGTTAAAGTTTGGTTTCGGGACCCTCTGTTCCATGTCTGAAGGAATCTCTCAGACAGCTAAGTTGAAGAGCACATATATAACCAAATACCTTGTTGTACCAGTCCGGTGACCTGCCCCTGAAAAACACACTATCTTTGTTAAAAAAACTACAATAGTAAATTATTCTTTAACTTCAAGTCACACAGACAAGAACAACTAACATACCAGAATCAACTATTCTTTAACTACAAGTCACACAGACAAGAACAACTATCATACCAGAATCAACTATTCTTTACCTACAAGTCACACAGACAAGAACAACTAACATACCAGAATCAACTATTCTTTACCTACAAGTCACACAGACAAGAACAACTAACATACCAGAATCAACTATTCTTTAACTACAAGTCACACAGACAAGAACAACTATCATACCAGAATCAACTATTCTTTACCTACAAGTCACACAGACAAGAACAACTAACGTACCAGAATCAACTATTCTTTAACTACAAGTCACACAGACAAGAACAACTAACATACCAGAATCAACTATTCTTTAACTAAAAGTCACACAGACAAGAACAACTAACGTACCAGAATCAACTCCTCTATAATTCAGTCTTCAGTCTATCAAAAACAATGGAATACTTTAGTCTCTAAAGTGCTGGTTCCTCTGCTGAAGGGTTCCCACAAGGATGTTTTATCAATTATTCTATTTATTATTCAGAGACTTGGGAAGCTTTGTTACCCACATTACCTTGTCTATCAGTTCAGGTTTCTTATTAAAATAACCAACTTATGTAACAGTATGTGACTAAATATCACATTAAAAAACTTTGTCCAGATCTTTGTTATTTCAACATACTTCTATCATGACATTCAATCAGATCTTACTTACCGGGTGTCGATTCGACAGATGTGAGTAACACGAGACTTGCCCGCACCACCAGGTTCAATCACGAAATGTGAGGCAAGGACAACACTGCGTACACTTCCTTGTAACGGTGGAGCATCAGGGTGGTCAATGGACATTTCAACAAGTATACAAGAACCTTTGGGAAAGTCTGTCCTCCATGATCTAAAGATAAGCAATGTATGTGATTTGAATATAAAGGGTTTTGTGTTATTTACATACTTAGATGTAACATGTTTTGTGTAATGTTCATTAATGTAGATGTAACACGTTTTGGGTACTTTCCATTACTTAGATAGACATCATTTTACTCTAGTCACATAACTATTTAACCATACAAATATGATTTGTTTAAAGGGTAGTTGAGAAAACTGTGATAAGATTTAAATGACTGACTGAGGCATATTTTCTACACATAATAATAAGTGGAAACATTTTCATATTTTAAATTAATGTTCTTTTATCATACAGACATTAAAAGTCTCTGAAATAAATTATTATTGGTACAGAAAATAAGACAATAAAATTATCATCATAAAACAGTCTTAAAGTCAAGACAAACACAGTTTATAAAATCAATTACAAAGCAGAAAATTAATGAATTTATAATTATGACATATCACTACCAGCGGTGTATATATATATATATATATACAAGAACAATTCTTGGTGTAAAATCTGTTACTTATTTAATTATTGATGCCGAGATTATTAATTATACATTAAAAAAATAATCTATTTTCAATAATATATTTTACAACTATTTATGTGTGTATAAAGCACAAAAATCTGTCTGTCTGTCTGTCTGTTTGTGTGTTATCCAACTACTACCTGGTTGCTGGACCATTCGCAACCATACTTTGAGAGATGATAGTCAGAAGAAAAGGCATATCCACAAACCCCATTACTGCAGAAATTGAAGATTGATTACATTTGACAGAAGTTAACATTAGCTATATTCATAGATGGTGCCACATCCTCACACCAACCAAAAACATAAACACTGCTCTGGTAGAACAGCAATAAATCTTCAAATTTACAATGAATAAATCTGGAGTTCAGTGCCCCTTGGCAGACACAGCAGATAGCCTGATATGGTTTTCGTGTAAGAACACACACAAACTAACATTTCTATACCATAATATACACACATTGTGGCAGAGAGAGCACACAAATTTCTTCTGTATCTCAGACACTATGCTATCACTTCTGTGGAAAAATGGAATGAAAAAATGGCTACACTTGCAATAATATCTAAATTCAGAAGTTTCTACTCTAACGGCTTTCAGTAAGGTCATTATAAATGACCTTGTTTCTTCAATATAGAAGTCGTGGCAGTTATCACATTGTATTTTATAAATAATGTTGGTGTGGTGTTTGTCAGTGTAGTTCTTACATAGTATAGACCTTAGTTTTGTGCCTGGTTTTTGAATAAATTTGGTATTAACTGGAATGTCACATTTTGTTACCAGTTTGTGCCAAATGTTGGTTATTTTTCTACTGATGTCGGGAATATATGGTTTCGTGATTTTTTGATTCGTGAGATGTATTTACTTTTGTTGGTTGATTTTGCTTTCTGTCTATGTGTGTGCGTACAATGTTTTCTACGGTTTGTGGAGGAAACTTATTGATGTTGATGAAGTATTGTTTTATTTTGTCTAATTCATCGTTAATTTTATCTGGTGAGCATAGTTTTATGGCTTTGTTTATTTGGTTTCTTAGTATGTTGAGTTTTTGTTTTGTTTCATGTGCTGAGTCCCAAGGAATGTATAGTCCAGTGTTGGTGATTTTTCGGTGGATTTTTGTTTTGAATTGTGTGTTGGTTCTTGTAATTTTGAGGTTAAGAAATGATATTTGATCGCTTTCTTCATGTTCACATGTGAAGTTAATGTTGGGATGTATAGAGTTAATGTGATTGAAAAAATTAAGTTTGTGTTCTGTAGATCTGAATCTCACAACCGTGTCATCTACATATCTGTACCAGTATAGTGGTGAATGTAATGCTGTGTTAATTGCTTGTGTTTCAACTTGTGTTATAAAAATATTGGCTAGAACTGGTGATACTGGGTTGCCCATGCTTAAGCCATTTGTTTGTATATAGTTGTGGTTGTTGAACATGAAGTTTGTCTTTATCGTGGTGAATTCTATGAGGGTTGCTAACTGGTTACTGGGAATGTTTATAGTTGGGTTAGGGTCTCGGACATAGAGTTCTAAGGCTATCTTGCAGGCTTCTGTTGTTGGAACTTCTGTAAAGAGAGATATAACATCGAAACTGGCCATTAAGGTTTTATGATTAAGTTGATTTAGATTAGACTTGAAATTAAAAGAGTCTTTGATGAATGAGCTGGCTGATGTTATATATTTGGAGAGTGCCGATGCTATGTATTTACCAAGATTGTAACTAAACGATTCATATGTTGACATTATTGGTCGTAATGCACAATCTGGTTTATGTGGTTTGGGGATGCCGTATATTTGCGGTGTGGGTGAGTCGGTTTTATGTAGGTAGGAATAAAGTGTTTGTGAAATTGTGTTGGCTTTATCTGCTTTTAGAATTTTTATATTTCTGTCTTGTTTTAGATTTTTAATGGAATTAATGTTTCTTTTTTGTAAGATTGTTTTGTAGCTTTCTGTTTTGTGAGAAAATTCGTTGAAAAAATTAGGATGTTGTTTTTAGGTGTAAAATATTTTCTCAACCCAAAACGAACCATTTTTACATGTGAATTGTGTTAAAAGCTGGGTGTTTTTTATAATTTTCACATCGGCCACCATGTTTTTCAGCAGTAACACAGCAGCTCACAGAATGGCTCCAAATTTGTTTTCTCAAGTAACATTCTTTGAACTGATGTATTTGACTGTGCTCAAGAACTTACAGATTAATTAATTTACTCTAATTCTGCTAAAAGAATTTTAATTTGAGGGTAAACTGGTAGAAATCTGGATAGTAACAACATTGGATGAGGTGTACACACACTTTACATGTTGTGTCTGTTTGTTAAGCATTTCCACATTTCTTAATCAGTAGTCAACACTAAATTTAGATCAAAGATATGGGATGACATGAGGAAGGTCATGGGGTTTGAAACATCTAATTTTATATTGATAGAATCCTTGAAAATAGAAAGTCTTGATTTTCATTATTGATACCCGAACGTTTTATTTATTGTAAAAATAATATTTAATATGTTTAAACAAAATAGTGAACCTACTTCCTATTGTTTGTTAAAAACGAGTTTTACTTTACCAGTCCAATGGATGGGTACCTCACCTTGGAGATAATAAATGGGAAAACAAACATAAAATCTCAGATTACTGTAATCCTACGTAAAATAGTTTTAAGTGCCACCACTATTGAAGATTTCCTCTTGTTTTAGTTCATAACTGGGACAAATGATGGATACCTTCTATTATATATACCAGTGTACTTATATTGTTATTACATTGTGTAAACAAGTGACAGTCAATGTCAAAAATTAATTGGATACACATTTCTTTTCTGTGCACAAGCCTTTGATTCATATTTTTTGAAAATAGAATGTAGAATACATAAAATAAAAATTATCTGACCTAATGAGACTTGTATAACACTCAATCTAAATTCGCATTTAAACTCATTTTTGTTTGTTTTATCTCCACTGTTTTGAAGTCTACATCATTATAAAACTGTCTGATTTTGAAACATGACAGTTAGGAATCAACTCCACAAAAAACGCACACAAGGAAAGATTCAAAATTTTAGTACACGTTATTAATACATAATTTATGTACAGTAACTATACATAAGTAGTGCAGTATAGATACACAAACCTCAGAACACAATAATCTCGATGAGGATGTGATCCCAGAGAGTCACAGACATACTGGTATATTTCAGTCTGGTGGTCTAGTTGAGAAACAACTCTCCATTTCACTAATGAGTGATCCCATACGTTTCTGTATATATAACGAAAATGTTGTGACCAATAAATGACAATCTGAAATGTTCATAAAACAAGCAAGTTACAAAAAATACAGCATGAAAACAATTGTATCCTTTCGTGATTCAGAGGAAAATGTAAGTTTATTCTTCTAAAAATGGGATTTAATATTCTTGGACATGTGACTTTAGTAGTTAGTGTTTTACTGTTCATCTAAAATTGTCAGTTCCTCATCACTGTTAACCCACAATCCTGTTCTGACTTAACGTTACCTCCTTACCCTGTTCTTTCTCAAAACTATTACTTCACTACCGTGTTCCCACTTGCCTCTCCCCCTCACTATCGTGTTCCCACTTGCCTCTCCCCCTCACTATCCTGTTCCCACTTGCCTCTCCCCCCACTATCCTGTTCCCACTTGCCTCTCCCCCCACTATCCTGTTCCCACTTGCCTCTCCCCCACTATCCTGTTCCCACTTGCCTCTCCCCCACTATCCTGTTCCTACTTACCTCTCCCTCACTATTCTGTTCAATACTTCAACTGGTGGAGCTTCCACATCAACTGACACCTTCCAGAGCCTCAGTGGATGACCATCATCCACCTTTTTGTAAAACACTTCCACACCATCATCATGAGGAAACACTGTCCAACCTTTGAACTTGTCATGTGCTTCCTATAATATGAAAGAAATACCAACAATAACTTTATGATTCATATAATAAATTTTAATTTCAAAATCACGAAAATCTATAATCTATATAAATAAAAGTGTCTACTAAAAATAAATAAGAGTTTTGGAACTGGCATTTGAACATGATTAAATCCGTGTACATGGAATTCATTATCGCTACCCTAGAAACAAACATGGATCACAACTAAATTGTAGAAAAATCTTTAAACTTCAGAAGACCTTTTATCACATGAGCATTTAAAACGACCCTCTGGTGTTTTAATTCTTCTAAAGTACAGAAGGAGTATGTTTGTGTTTTTCTTATCGCAAAGCCACATAGGGCTATCTGCTCAGTCCACTGAGGGGAATCAAACCCCTTATTTTAGCATTGTAAATCCAAAGAAATACTGCTGTACTAGCAGGGGGCAAAGTACAAAAGAAAAGTCAGTTGTCGTATTAAAAACCAATCTCTACTTGTGATAAACATACAGGTATTCATTTATATATTTTATAATCTTTTCTCTTGTATGCAAAACAAATTTCCATGCTTAGATTCATGCCTTAAGGTTTTACTGTTTACATGTTTAACAGTTCATTAATAAAACACTTTATTAATTCCTAAGTCACATGTTGGTAGGTTATATTATTTACCTTCATGTTACCCTTGCTGCAAATCAATTTCTTTTTGCTTCAGTTAACATGATAAAGGTGGCAGAGTTTCGTGAAATGTCTGTTGATTTTTGAATTTCACACAAAGCTACTCTAGGACTACTCTAGTGGGATTGGCCAAACATAATAATGCCCCAATGGGTGAAAGACTGATCATGTTTGATACGACAGGGATTTACACCTGCAACCCTTAGATTACGAATTCAGCAACCTAACCACCTGGTCATGCCAGGCCTTCAGGAAATGTTTTTACACTTAAATGAAATCACTTCCAGCCATTATGTCCAATAGAAACTTGTCTGAAACAAAGAACAGACTATTCTGGCTTTAAAAAACTTTTGACCACTCACTAAGAGCCTTATATAAAAACAATTATTTATAAAACTACTACTGAACAGCCGTGTCAGATTCAATCGACATGCTCAATCACTGTCAGCGATACTTGGAGTAAATTTCAAAACTAGAATACTCTTCCGGGTATGACCTGATCTTTATCTAAATGGTTTCAGAAAGACATGTTAGCCACAAACTGAATTCTTTTTTATTCAGACTGTAACACATTAAGCTGTTGAGAAGATATGCACGTTCTAAATGGTTGTTTCTTAAAAAGTACAAATAATTAATAAAGCACATTTTTCATTTACATTCTCAAAAAAAGATGAGTTTAAAAGTCTTGTATCAAAATTTCTTCTACACATTTTAGTGTAATAATAATTTGCTCAAATCAATATTCTTGTTCAAAAGAACTGTATAACGACACTAAGGTTTTATATGAAAAAAACAAACAAATGATGTTCACCACAAAGAGATCAAATTCTACATTTAATAACACCTCATATGAACGGAGAATGAAGTGTACAACCAAGAGATCAAATTCTATATTTAATAACACCTTGTATGAACAGAGAGAGAAGTGTACAACCAAGAGATCAAATTCCCCATTTAATAACACCTTGTATGAACAAAGAGAGAAGTGTACAACCAAGAGATCAAATTCTACATTTAATAACACCTCGTATGAACAGAGAGTGAAGTGTACAACCAAGAGATCAAATTCTACATTTAATAACACCTTGTATGAACAGAGAGTGAAGTGTACAACCAAGAGATCAAATTCCCCATTTAATAACACCTTGTATGAACAGAGAGAGAAGTGTACAACCAAGAGATCAAATTCTACATTTAATAACACCTCGTATGAACAGAGAGTGAAGTGTACAACCAAGAGATCAAATTCTACATTTAATAACACCTTGTATGAACAGAGAGTGAAGTGTACAACCAAGAGATCAAATTCCCCATTTAATAACACCTTGTATGAACAGAGAGAGAAGTGTACAACCAAGAGATCAAATTCCCCATTTAATAACACCTTGTATGAACAGAGAGAGAAGTGTACAACCAAGAGATCAAATTCCCCATTTAATAACACCTTGTATGAACAGAGAGTGAAGTTTACAACCAAGAGATCAAATTCTACATTTAATAACACCTCCTATGAACAGAGAGTGAAGTGTACAACCAAGAGATCAAATTCCCCATTTAATAACACCTTGTATGAACAGAGAGAGAAGTGTACAACCAAGAGATCAAATTCTACATTTAATAACACCTTGTATGAACAGAGAGTGAAGTGTACTACCAAGAGATCAAATTCTATATTTAATAACACCTTGTATAAACAGAGTGTGAAGTGTACAACCAAGAGATCAAATTCCCCATTTAATAACACCTTGTATGAACAGAGAGTGAAGTGTACAACCAAGAGATCAAATTCTATATTTAATAACACCTTGTATGAACAGAGAGTGAACTGTACAACCAAGAGATCAAATTCCCCATTTAATAACACCTTGTATGAACAGAGAGTGAAGTGTACAACCAAGTGATCAAATTCTACATTTAATAACACCTTGTATGAACAGAGTGAAGTGTACAACCAAGAGATCAAATTCTACATTTAATAACACCTTGTATGAACAGAGAGTGAAGTGTACTACCAAGAGATCAAATTCTATATTTAATAACACCTTGTATAAACAGAGAGTGAAGTGTACAACCAAGAGATCAAATTCCCCATTTAATAACACCTTGTATGAACAGAGAGTGAAGTGTACAACCAAGAGATCAAATTCTATATTTAATAACACCTTGTATGAACAGAGAGTGAAGTGTACAACCAAGAGATCAAATTCCCCATTTAATAACACCTTGTATGAACAGAGAGTGAAGTGTACTACCAAGAGATCAAATTCTATATTTAATAACACCTTGTATGAACAGAGAGTGAAGTTTACAACCAAGAGATCAAATTCTATTTTTAATAACACCTCGTATGAACAGAGAGTGAAGTGTACAACCAAGTGATCAAATTCTACATTTAATAACACCTTGTATGAACAGAGAGTGAAGTGTACAACCAAGTGATCAAATTCTATATTTAATAACACCTTATATGAACAGAGAGTGAAGTTTACCACTATGACACTAAGAAATTTTAATTAATGTGATCAAGAAACACTGGTTTTCCATGGACAATAAATAAATATATGTACCTTCTGTAGTCCTTGTAAATACATTTCAACATGGGTTTTCCAGTTGTAGTTAGCAGAATTAGTTAGAGTTCCAAGTTCCTCTAAAGTTGGAGGTTCCCAATGTTCAGCATTAGCTCGTCGAAGTAATCCATCAGTTACCTAAAAAATGAAACATTAAACTTTGCTCAGCTTGCTGCATAAAGTTAAAAGAATGTCACGAATCTAGTAAAAAGTTTCCAAGTAATACAATGTCTGACAACTGAACAAAAACAATAGAAATCAGTTGCCTGGATGTGTTCACATAAACAACTTACGTGGAAGAGTTGCCTGCAATTATTGATCATGTAATTTAAACAGTCCTGGGCTGCTCTGTTTTCATTAAGCTCTCGCTGGTCTGGAGTTCCCGCATTCTTCCTTCTTCTCGGACTAACGCTGGCACTCCTCAGAGTAGAGAGATGAAACAGTGATGGTGCAAAGCATACAGCAAGATTTGTTGATGACATCTGTGTGTATCAAGACTCTGCATCAACAAATGCTGCACATACCGTACACGATTGGCTCAGAGAAAGCTTTAAGAGTTGTTTGATGCAAAGGTTGAAATACCTCATTTTGCATGAGAAGTTTACGAAAGTCATTGAATTCACTTTATTTTTACCAAAGATATTTTTTTATATACGACAAATTACCCTCAAAAGAACTTTAAAAACATCTAACTGTACCTACAAAGAGTAGTTTCTAACTCCTCCTAAAGTTATTTTAAGAGCTGTGAGCTCATGTTATTTACCATTATTTCAATATTTCACATTTTAATCATAATATTTCAGGTTCTTACAATCGCTCATTACCTGGTTTTTATCGGAATACTGGGAGACCTCTTGAAGAAATGTAAGCAGATATTGAAGGACCTCTCTGTTTACATCAGGCATCAAGAGAAGTACAGCCTGTGTTGCTTCTTTACGATTCTCTACAGGAATATCTGTGAAAATATAGCTAACTCTAAATGCTGAACCCCATTAGAGGAAAACAGGAATGAAACAATACCATTGTAACCCTAATCACACTTTATGGTTCATTTCCACATACTAAACAAATGAGCCACATTACACACACAGCACACTATGAAACAGAGACCTCTTACAACTACTAAAAACAGTGATGTATCTTTATGTTACAGCTCTACAAACATAAAGACCTTTATGTACATGACAATAGTTCAGAATTCATCTCATCCTTATAAGGTAGATACAGACATACACGATACCGTATTTGTACAGCAGTTTACATGATACCGTATTTGTACAGAGGTTTACACGATACCGTATTTGTACAGAGGTTTACACGATACCGTATTTGTACAGAGGTTTACACGATACCGTATTTGTACAGCAGTTTACACGATACCGTATTTGTACAGCAGTTTACACGATACCGTATTTGTACAGCAGTTTACACGATACCGTATTTGTACAGCGGTTTACACGATACCGTATTTGTACAGTGGTTTACATGATACCGTATTTGTACAGTGGTTTACATGATACCGTATTTGTACAGCGGTTTACACGATACCGTATTTGTACAGTGGTTTAATGAGCTACATTTGTTGTTTTAAATTTGAAATGGAAAAAAAAAATAATATTCCAAATAAAATATTTTTCATGAGATTTCTTTCATTAATCAATGTCTTCAACTCACACTGAAAGATGCTTATGAAAGTTTCGGATAATTTATTTGTCAACAGAGCATCTGGAAGTTCTCTGAAGTACTGTTTCAGTAGATCTGCAACGTCATAGGCTTGCTGGTTTTCGTAACAGATGCTTCCTGGATTTCTCTCATTTAGGTTTCTTAGTTTTTGAATTCTAGATCGAACACCAGATTTTCTGAAAAGGCCAGTGGCATGCAGTGCTGTCCTCCGCAAGTAGCGAATAGCGACCTGAATAGAAGGCGGAAGTGGTTGGCCTGTTCTCTGAAGAACTAACATCAGTGGTACCCCAAACACAACTCTGTCTGTAAATAATAAAGGTATCAATACTATACTAAAGTTGAAATACAAGATAATTTGGTGATTAAAGTTCATTATCTCTACGTTTGCAACATAGTAAATATTACAGATGATAAGCACATGTTCTAAAAGTCTGATTTATATATAAAAAGCATTTCTGTAAAGGTTAAAATAATAATACATATTTTTAAAGGTGGTTTATTTGAACAAGTTAAAACTGAAATAACAGTCACTAAACATATCTGCTTTTATTTTATTTAAGCTAATATTTCACAATTACAGATTTCTTAAGGACAAACAAGACACTTGCTAATTTATTTTAGGCTTAGACGTGAATCAACTTAATTGTACACTTTGTTTAATAATCTCAATAAGTCATGGTATCTGTCTCCTTTCTTTTGCCTCGTATATCCATCTGATGAAGAAACAGTAGGCCTTTAATTACTGGTATGTACAACTTTCATGAGCATAAGAACTGTCATAAGTTGTGTTTATGTCTATTATTTCATCACAAAATAGGTTACATACCATTATAGTCCGGACTGCGTATTTTTCGTATGAATTTTGGCACGCTCCAGTTCCATCCAGTCCGGCTCGTGGGGTTGCATTTCTCCATCAGTGAAGTCAGCTTAAGAAGTGCTAACTTCCTGAGTCTCATCAACTGAGATGCAGACAGACTGTCAATATGACTCCCATGTGATGTCGCTGTTTGAATGCCAAGAGAGCTCAGACGACGAACAGAAGGAAACCAGTGCCACTCGGTTTGCAATGCTGAATTACACCTATAAAAAAATCCAGTCTTATAGAAATGTGTGTTGCAAAACCATACAAACAATAGTGTACAAATACTTACTAACAACTGTACAGCATTCTTCAAAACACGTGTACTCGTATATTCTTTAACATTTTTATCACAAGACTGTCCTATTCCTGTTTTTACACAAGAGTGAAATCTAATTTGCCAAGATTGGAAAACGAAACTAAAATATTTCTAATTTCAGATTCGGACATCAACTGACCTGATAATATTATATATATAAATATACATATTTCCTCTTGTATTCAAACCAAAAATAAAGTTTAGAAACCAGAAGTGTTACAACTAAATTTAGGTACCATAACTTAACACACATGACCATAATTATACACAATGTTTCTCTTTATAAATATTTTGAAGTCCCTGATGGTGTCAGTAATTTCAAAACGTTTATATAGCTTAATAGTAATCACAAATGAAACAAGCAAGTATGAATATACTTTAAAACTAAATTTTATACACTTGTCATTTTAAAGCACTATCAAGAACATTGTTTGTCCATGTTTACTAAACATACAAAGAATACCTCGTTAAAGAACAACCAACATCAGAATTCTGTCTTTCTATCTGATTCAGTGTCGTCACCTCGGATTCATCCTGAGACCTGACCACCTCATTTGGTATAAGAGATGTATAAAAGACACTACTGGACTCTTGAGACTTCTGTTCATCATTTGCCTGAGTTAAGACAGGTGCTGGGAAAATATATAATTGTTATTACTGATAAATTATGGACTGTCACCTTCAATGCTGGACATAACTGCACAAAGAATTTAACCTGTATAATTTCATTTTAAAATTTTAATATGATACAGACAATCACAATGACTACCAGTTGAACATGTTAAATATAGATAATTTAAGAAATCTGTATTCTCAGTAACCACGTCACAGTTGAATGTAGCAGCACATACGTGACTTGAATATTTTAAACAAAGAGGCTGACAAGAACAGAATTACAGTTCCTTGAAAACAAAATCACGAATTCCAAGATGATACGACAGACAAGTTATGGACATTTAAACCATAAGTACAAAATGCAATAAATACGAGTCGTCACTTTGTAATTATTTGTATAGGATATGCTGTACTGACTACCAAAATAAACTTCTTTTATTTTCTAAAGAATTATATTATTTAAATGACCAGTATATATATCAATATATTTACACTGGAATACCTGTAACAATTCTGTTCAACAAGTTCGTTGATTGTTCAACTGAAGTTGTTTGACTAACAATAATGGTTGGAGGGGATGTACAATTTATTTGCTTGGTTTGTTTTTCTTCTTTATCACCACTAAGTAATTGTGTAAACAGATTTTCACACTGGCCACTTTCTGCACTGGAATGTTCATTTTTCTCATTTGTATCTTTCCTATGACTACAGAACATAGATGTAGATAAGTCACTAAAAGTGTGCAAGTTAGTTTCCTCAACTTGATCGCACTTCATTTTGTGTTGACTCTCCTGAGACCCTCCTTCACAAAGAAAGTTCTGATCACTTGTTATATCTTGTGGGTCTTTGTGACAAGAGAGCTGAGGTAAAGATGTCAAACTGTTTGGTAAGCTTCCATGTGCTTTAACACTTGGTGATGAATCATTAGAGATGAGATTATCCCCATTCAAGAAAGCTTCACGATTTTTATTCTTGCGTTTTCCTTTGAGGCTTTCAATTCTTCGTAACAGTGCTTTGGCACCATCTTTAAATCTTTCACTTCCGCTACGACGAAGACTGTCAAAGCCATTTTCTGGGAAATCTGGTGACTTCTCATAATCACAACTAGTTAACCCTCCTGAAGTGGAAATGAAATTATCAGAATCTATTGGAACACACAAGAAGTCATTGGTGGACTGTTCCTCATAACTGTCAAAGCTATTCTGGTGACCATCAAGAACCATGCTATCATGGCTATCTGTAAAGTGGTTACACACAGAAAGACATTTTCCTGTAGGAGTCGAGCTTTTCACGTGTTTGTTGTTAAACTCCAAAGGTGAAGAAATCCGTGACCACCTACGACTAGTAATCTGAAACCTCCAGTTTTCACTAAGTGCACACTGTTCTTCATCACTTTCCTCTGGAGACTGAACCTGGAAATAGCATGAAAATGTTTTAAAGAGAAGTACAAACAGAGAGTACGTGGTGATTTTAAAACACCATCAAACAGAGAGGCAAGAAAGTACCTGTAATTGTCATTTAAACAAAGAAATTTCTAATTCAATATTTATCATTTATATCACATAGGATGACTTAGTTCATACAATACTTTATGAGACACATCCATGAATTAAAAGGAGTTTCTGGTTTACAAGTTATTTCACACTTTTTCTCACAAAGAAACTTTTATAACGAAAACAGTAAAAGTGATGTACCAAACATAAGAGCAGATGGGTCACTTCTCTATCAGTTAAGTGAACATTACAATAATGTATATTAAGGTCTTAAAAGCTCAGGATAGCAAATACATTAAATGTTTATTATACAGAAATTTTAAAGTATCGATAGAAAATTCACAAGATGACAGGCTCCTGTAATGGCTGAAGTGTCAGAAGAGCTGCACCAAAATGACAGTTTAATAAGAGAGAAATCCCTTAACACTTGAGAAATAAACACACACCATTACCGAGTAACAAACCACACCATTATATTTACAAACATTAACTTCAGTTTTTAATAATCCATATTAATAAAGCTGGAGTGAATATTTGTGGTAAACTGAATTCAAAACAACATTTAACAAAAACTCCATCTGCCTATTGTATACTTTAAACACATCAATATATTGTTTTTATTTCCTGGAAATTAATACTGTGAAAATTCAGCAGTGTACTTTACAAGTAAGGCATATAATACAAATAAGAAAGAAAGATAATATTTAGTTTAATGTATATTATGGGAAATAAACATCAAATAGATTTGAGTATTTTAAAAATTGCATTGATACGAAAATATTCACAAACCAAACTAGTTCACAGCCTTAATACGAAAATATTCACAAACCAAACTAGAACGTAGCTTTAACAGGAAAATATTCACAAACCAAACTAGTATGTAGCCTTAATACGAAAATACTTACAAACCAAACTAGAAATAGTGATCAATATTATTCTTTTGACTTGATCTCACATGAAAAGAAATTGGGGCAAGTGACTACCAGGATCACAGCAAAACTAGAATTATGCAAATTCTTTACTACAGAATACACACAGTCAAATGGATATTGACATAATCACTTACAAGGTATTTGGCTCATAAGCACAATGTTTTAAAATGAAAGGTGTCCGAATTTGAGAGATCAAAAGTAAACATACTGTGTAAAACATGCCAATTCAAAGGGGGGTTTGGAGGTACATGACCATTTCAAATCAAAAAGATTCTAATTACTTATCAGAGGAATGTTCTCTATGTAGAAAACAAACACCTTAAGCAGTTATATTATAACAATATAAGCATAGAAGTTTTAGATAATACAGATAGGAGGCCGAGAGAATTGTTATAAGAAACACGAACTACATACCATCACCATATTAAGGAAAATAAATCAATCAACTTTCAACACCTGTTGTCAGTTTAGAACTACAAAGTAAACATATCAACTGGGTACTTCGTGACAACACAGTCAACTTACAGATTTTTTTCGCACGTTTTCAACCTTCATTCTTGCCCATTTGTTCAAAATATTAAGCCGTCTGTGAAAGAAGAAACATTATTTCACATAAATGTTTGTCTTGCACGTTCTGCCATCACTGACAGTATGCTGCTTCTAAAATATTAATTAATAACATTATTACTAATGGTCTGAAATACAAAGGACACAAAAGTATCATTAAAACAAGGGTAAAACAAAAGACTGCCAAACACTTTGAAACACACTAAACTTTACTCAAGGTACTAGGAAACTTCTTTTTAAAATTATTTGATGTTAAGAAAATTGTTGAGTGATCAACATTATAATAATCTACATTATCAGTGCTTGGATCAAGTGATCGATAATATAATAATGATGTACCTTATCAATGCTTGAATAGTGATCAACAATATAATTAAGTACCTTATCAGTGCTTGGATTAAGTGATCAACAATATAATAAAGTACTTTATCAGTGCTTGGATCAAATGATCAAAAATATAATAATGATGTACCTTATCAATGCTTGGATCAAGTGATCAACAACATAATGTATCTTATTAATGCTTGGATCAAGTGATCAACAATATAATAAAGTACCTTATCAGTGCTTAGGTCAAATGATCAAAAATATAATAATGATGTACCTTATCAATGCTTAGGTCAAATGATCAAAAATATAATAATGATGTACCTTATCAATGCTTAGGTCAAATGATCAAAAATATAATAATGATGTACCTTATCAATGCTTAGGTCAAATGATCAAAAATATAATAATGATGTACCTTATCAATGCTTGAATAGAGTGATCAACAATATAATAAAGTACCTTATTAGTGCTTGGATGAAGTGATCAGCAATATAATAAAGTACGTTATTAGTGCTTGGATGAAGTGATCAGCAATATAATAATCTACATTATAAGTGCTTGGATCAAGTGATCAACAATATAATAATGTACCTTATCAGTGCTTGGATCAAGTGATCAACAAAATAATAATGTACCTCATCAGTGCTTGGATCAGGTGATCAACAATAGAATAACAAATTATCAGTGCTTGTATTAAGTGATCAACAATATAATTATGTACCTTATCAGTGCTTGGATCAAGTGATCAACAATATAATGAAGTACCTTATCAGTGCTTGGATCAAGTGACCAACAATATAATGAAGTACCTTATCAGTGCTTGGATCAAGTGATCAACAAGATAAAAGTACCTTATCAGTGCTTGGATCAAGTGATCAACAATATAATAATGTACCTTATCAGTGCTTGGATCAAGTGATCAACAAAATAATAATGTACCTTATCAGTGCTTGGAACAAGTGATCAGCAATATAATAACATACATTATCAGTGCTTGGATTAAGTGATCAACAATATAATAATGTACCTTATCTGTGCTTTGATCAAGTGATCAGCAATATAATAAAGTACCTTATTAATGTTTGGATCAAGTGATCAACAATATAATAATGATGTACCTTATCAATGCTTGAATAGAGTGATCAACAATATAATAATGATGTACCTTATCAATGCTTGAATAGAGTGATCAACAATATAATAAAGTACCTTAATCAGTGCTTGGATCAAGTGATCAACAATATAATAATGTACCTTATCAGTGCTTGCATCAAGTGATCAACAATATAATAACATACATTATCGGTACTTGGATTAAGTGATCAACAATATAATAATGTACCTTATCAGTGTTTGGATCAAGTGATCAACAATATAATAATGATGTACCTTATCAATGCTTGAATAGAGTGATCAACAATATAATAATGATGTACCTTATTACTGCTTGAATAGAGTGATCAACAATATAATAAAGTACCTTAATCAGTGCTTGGATCAAGTGATCAACAATATAATAATGTACCTTATCAGTGCTTGGATCAAGTGATCAACAATATAATAACATACATTATCGGTACTTGGATTAAGTGATCAACAATATAATAATGTACCTTATCAGTGCTTTGATCAAATGATCAACAATATAATAATGATGTACCTTATCAGTGTTTGGATCAAGTGATCAACAATATAATAATGATGTACCTTATCAATGCTTGGATCAAGTGATCAGCAATATAATAAAGTACTTTATTAGTGCTTGGATCAAGTGATCAGCAATATAATAAAGTACCTTATTAGTGCTTGGATCAAGTGATCAACAATATAATAACATACATTATCAATGCTTGGATTAAGTGATCAACAATATAATAAAGTACCTTATCAGTGCTTGGATCAAATGATCAACAAAATAATAATGATGTACCTTATCAATGCTTGAATAGAGTGATCAACAATATAATAATGATGTACCTTATTAGTGCTTGGATCAAGTGATCAGCAATATAATAAAGTACCTTATTAGTGCTTGGATCAAGTGATCAACAATATAATAACATACATTATCAGTGCTTGGATCAAGTGATCAACAATATAATAATGATGTACCTTATCAATGCTTGAATCAAGTGATCAGCAATATAATAAAGTACCTTATTAGTGCTTGGATCAAGTGATCAACAATATAATAACATACATTATCAGTGCTTGGATTAAGTGATCAACAATATAATAATGTACCTTATCCGTGCTTTGAAATAATGTACCTTATCAGTGCTTGGATCAAGTGATCAAGAATATAAAAGTACCTTATCAGTGCTTGGATCAAGTGATCAACAAAATAATAAAGTACCTTATCAGTGCTTGGATCAAGTGATCAACAATATAATAAAGTACCTTATCAGTGCTTGGATCAAATGATCAACAATATAATAATGATGTACCTTATCAATGCTTAGGTCAAATGATCAAAAATATAATAATGATGTACCTTATCAATGCTTAGGTCAAATGATCAAAAATATAATAATGATGTACCTTATCAATGCTTAGGTCAAATGATCAAAAATATAATAATGATGTACCTTATCAATGCTTCAATAGAGTGATCAACAATATAATAAAGTACCTTATTAGTGCTTGGATGAAGTGATCAGCAATATAATAAAGTACGTTATTAGTGCTTGGATGAAGTGATCAGCAATATAATAATCTACATTATAAGTGCTTGGATCAAGTGATCAACAATATAATAATGTACCTTATCAGTGCTTGGATCAAGTGATCAACAAAATAATAATGTACCTCATCAGTGCTTGGATCAGGTGATCAACAATAGAATAACAAATTATCAGTGCTTGTATTAAGTGATCAACAATATAATTATGTACCTTATCAGTGCTTGGATCAAGTGATCAACAATATAATGAAGTACCTTATCAGTGCTTGGATCAAGTGACCAACAATATAATGAAGTACCTTATCAGTGCTTGGATCAAGTGATCAACAAGATAAAAGTACCTTATCAGTGCTTGGATCAAGTGATCAACAATATAATAATGTACCTTATCAGTGCTTGGATCAAGTGATCAACAAAATAATAATGTACCTTATCAGTGCTTGGAACAAGTGATCAGCAATATAATAACATACATTATCAGTGCTTGGATTAAGTGATCAACAATATAATAATGTACCTTATCTGTGCTTTGATCAAGTGATCAGCAATATAATAAAGTACCTTATTAATGTTTGGATCAAGTGATCAACAATATAATAATGATGTACCTTATCAATGCTTGAATAGAGTGATCAACAATATAATAATGATGTACCTTATCAATGCTTGAATAGAGTGATCAACAATATAATAAAGTACCTTAATCAGTGCTTGGATCAAGTGATCAACAATATAATAATGTACCTTATCAGTGCTTGCATCAAGTGATCAACAATATAATAACATACATTATCGGTACTTGGATTAAGTGATCAACAATATAATAATGTACCTTATCAGTGTTTGGATCAAGTGATCAACAATATAATAATGATGTACCTTATCAATGCTTGAATAGAGTGATCAACAATATAATAATGATGTACCTTATTACTGCTTGAATAGAGTGATCAACAATATAATAAAGTACCTTAATCAGTGCTTGGATCAAGTGATCAACAATATAATAATGTACCTTATCAGTGCTTGGATCAAGTGATCAACAATATAATAACATACATTATCGGTACTTGGATTAAGTGATCAACAATATAATAATGTACCTTATCAATGCTTGAATAGAGTGATCAACAATATAATAATGATGTACCTTATTACTGCTTGAATAGAGTGATCAACAATATAATAAAGTACCTTAATCAGTGCTTGGATCAAATGATCAACAATATAATAATGATGTACCTTATCAATGCTTGGATCAAGTGATCAACAATGTAATAACAAATTATCAGTGCTTGTATTAAGTGATCAACAATATAATAATGTACCTTATCAGTACATGGATGAAGTGATCAACAATATAATAATGTACCTTATCAATGCTTGGATTAAGTGATCAACAATAAAATAATGATGTACCTTATCAATGCTTGAATAGAGTGATCAACAATACAATAAAGTACCTTATCAGTGCTTGGATCAAGTGATCAACAATATAATAAAGTACCTTATCAGTGCTTGGATCAAGTGATCGACAATATAATAAAGTACCTTATCAGTCCTTGGATCAAATGATCAACAATATAATAATGATGTACCTTATCAATGCTTGAATAGAGTGATCAACAATATAATAAAGTACCTTATCAGTGCTTGGATTAAGTGATCAACAATATAATAATGTACCTTATCAGTGCTTGGAACAAGTGATCAGCAATATAATAATCATGTACCTTATCAATGCTTGAATAGAGTGATCAACAATATAATGAAGTACCTTATCAGTGCTTGGATCAAGTGATCAACAATATAATAATGATGTACCTTATCAGTGCTTGGATCAAGTGATCAACGATATAATAAAGTACCTTATCAGTGCTTGGATCAAATGATCAACAATATAATAATGATGTACCTTATCAATGCTTGAATAGAGTGATCAACAATATAATGAAGTACCTTATCAGTGCTTGGATTAAGTCAGAATCAAGAAATTTGTGATCTTCTCCAACGCTGCTGATGTCAATTGAAAAATGTCCATCTAGAAACAAATAGTTGAAATATGTTAAAATTATACAGTTCACTTGTTTTATAGTATATTGCTAATACTCACACTTATGTGCAAG